>WHPZ01588522.1:1624-22056 GCA_016617965.1 Macrosiphum rosae
ATTTTAACAGTTAAGTTAATGAAAAGCCAAAAGTAACTAGTTAAGTTAAAAAGTTAATATAAAATTAACTTATGAACTTAACTTTAACTTTTTAACTCGTTAATGCCCAGCCTTGCATTTTTGCACCTTTGGCGCTTATGTCATATAGCCTTATTTTCGTGTGCGCAAACCAGTTGTACATTTAGGATAACCGTGTGCGCAAATGAGTTCCGATTTTTCAGGTAAAAATTATAAAATGTGCGCTAACAAGTTGCAGCCGGACTATTTACGTTAATTCTTTGTTTATTAATTTATTTCAGCAGCGGGATCACATTCAAATCGCCCGTTGTGTAATTTACATTTTCTAAAATGTTCAAGATGCTAATGATATTCAAAAAAATATAATTTTTTAAATATTATATTTTCGGTTTTGGTATTAAAATTTAATACCAGTATCCAATTTTTTCCGATTTCGGTTTTGAAAATATGTAATACCGGTTTCCGATTTTTCTCGGTTTCGGTTTTAGATTATAATACCGGTATCAAATTTTGTTCGGTTTTGGTTCTTTAATAGTTTAACCGCTTTCTGAAATTCAAGCCCTGCTATTATTTCTATGGTTTTTGTTTAACGGTCACACATCCGTTACAATTCGCTTTAAAACTAACCACTCGTTTGTTAAAAAATAAAATAAATAAAATGTTCACCGACAAATCTATAACACTATTTGCATGAGAGCCTTACAGTGTCTACCTGAAATATGCGTTTAAAGGGTAAACACCGCAAACGCGGCACTGTGTTATACGATATTATATTTCATTGTATTTGACGACAATGACGGTAATATTGTTACATACCTACCGTCGGTAAATGCCGATATTAAAACCATTTATTTGCTGTCGGTTTTTTAATTAAACGTAGGTACGCCTGTTGCATTGTCCACGAGTCGAGCGCGTACATATTTTTGTATGATATTTTGATAAAATATTTATTAGAACATTAATTAAAACTATTTTCAATTGCTGTACGTAGACTTTACGCATTATAATGAAACGCTGCTTTAGAGTGTAGTTATATCCACTACGTGATGCTGAATATTTCATCAGCTACCTACCTAAATTATGACATTCCGACGAAATTATTTCATAATATTGTTATTATTTTTTTCGTACTTATTACTAAAAAAGGTATTTTGTAACAACTGCTGCAGAGCACTAGAACTCAATAAAACCGAGATATTTAAAATCGAAATAAATCATAAAAAAAAAATCACAATTAATTAATTTACGAAATACAAGATAATTGGATGATATTTAAAATTGTTCCTTAATTTTTCAATCGTGCTTGAGAATATACATAAACACTAATCACCATAGGCGTAACTAGACCTTAAAGTTGAGGGGAGTGGCTTCAGCCATAGCATTTTCCAAACAAAAAAAGGCGGGGTGCTCCCCCCCCCCGACTCATGTTAAATAAATTGTTAAAATTATAGTAATATTGTTTAACATATTTTGCTGTGTGTATAAAACAAATTATAAAAAAATTGTTACCGAGGTAATTAATTAAATGGTTAAAATTATGTAGAATTTATGCATAAAAAATTACACATGATTTTATACGGGATCATTAAATACAATAATATGGTTGGTCAAAGATGTTAATAAAAAAAATTAAACGATATATCAAATTTAAATTTAAAAATTAACTACCATTGGTAGGACTATAGTAACTATGACAGGGGGGTTGGCTACAATCGAAGTCCCCCCCTATTTACGCCTATGCTAATCACTCTAATCCGGATTCCTGGACATACAGACATCGAAGCGAACCAGAAGGCAAGTCCAGATTGCCAAGAAATCAGTAATATAGTATAGTACATTTTTTATTTAAATAGGAAAAAATTAATATTATCAAGATAAAAATTAGATTATCTTTACCTAATGTAGATACGTGTGAAATGCATTTGTCTTTGTCTGTATCTAGACAATTTATATAAAATTGCCTGTATCTTATCTAGATCTAGTTATCTATTCTCAACGACTAGTTACCATATTTTTAAGCCGTCGAAACGATAATTTTCTAAAAACACAATTTACTTAATATTACGTTCAACGAATTTGTATCCGTGGTCCGGGTACACTCCAAGACGTTGAATACAATTAAGTCTTTCCACGTGGGCAAACACGTGCAACGATGATTTAAATTCATACAGTCCAGAGAGAATAGAATATAATATGATACGAATGATATAATTCTTTATACTAAAAACCATATACCTGCTTGGACTTGACTAGCCCAAAAAGAGCATAACTATTAACTGTCATATAATATTACGCACACGTGTCTCACGCGATATTGTTTTAAATCGAAAACAATATCATTATAAAATACCGATGATCGCTCTCGAAATTAAGACTTCTCAACGACAACAAGACCGAAAGTTATGTGTACTAATACCGAAATGTTGTTACACCAGAGGAGTCACATTAAATTGGATAGTGGGATAGCACTGCGGCGTAATACTTTACGGGAGAATTGCCATTTATAACCGTAACATATTAATATCTGTTTGTTACCAGTTCCAAAGAGCGAATGACGACGAAATTCTGGTAAAATAATATATTATCAGGAACGAACAATAAAGAATGGATCCAGCCATTCTTCAGGAGTATAAAAATAAAAAAAAAAGAAATGAAAAGAAAAGAGAAAAATGCTCTAAAAAAAGAAAAAAAAAAGTCTTTGTAAATCACTACAGTTCTCGAGCATCCGGGAAATTCAGGAAAAATGAATGCACAATAATATAATAATAATATATAACAAAAATAAAATCGTGTATATTACACAATACACTTTGCTGCCATCATAGTTCATAACTGAATTCAGTAGATATACATTAATACATTATTATGTTCGAATTTAATGTAAAAATGAAAAAAAAAAATGAAAATCTGTTTTAAAAAGTATGTACCTACCTATATGTATACATCAACTACAACTGTTCTTTGTGTAATTTGTAACATTAATGATTTTCACGTATAAATAATGTTTGGATGGAATTAAAAATGTCATTATATGCTGTTATTCAAATAATTCAAATATTACAACCATAAAAAATATGCTAGAAAACATCATTTTTTTTCTCTCAAAAAAATGATGTCCTGTTTATGAGTCGTGACGGTTTCAAAATGTTAACTAATGCGTTAAATTATGAAAAACAAATAATTTCCCAATGTTCTTTCTGAGGAAAGACAAGTCTACCTCTGAGTATAAATATTGGCAATTTGAATTATTGTGATAATCGCATTATTTCGAATTAATAGAAGAAATCAAAACGTAAAGACCACTCTAAAACATACCAAATTGTTTGAAAACCATTTCGGAACTCGTGCAGTGCGTTGAAATTCAAGACATTTGGATACAGATATTAATATAAGTATTTTTTTTTTTTTTGAGGTTGAGGCTTCAACTACTGAGATTATTCGCCTGTTTAACTCTAGGGGATGGAACTGTGAGTTTTTCTGTGGACAAGTGTGTGTGTGTGACAGATTTTTTAGTGGGCACCCGTAGGTAGATGCCATGCCAGGATGGGGGATGGCGGCACTTCTCCTCCGGGCACCGTGAATTGTCCGGGAAAAATGCTGCCCGTGGCTGGGTTCGAACCGGAGTAGGTGTGCGTCGCAACCGCTCTGCCACTCCGTTACCCAATATAACTATTGGAAATTACAATACAACCATAACAAATATTCTACAAGTTATCATTTTTTTTTCTTTCAAAAATTAAATTATATTTACGAGTCGTAATTATTTTAAAATGTTAACTAATGCATTAATTTAACTGATCGGTTAAATTATGAAAAACAAATAATTTCCCAATGTTCTTTCTGAGAAAAGACATGTCTACCTCTGAAATATTCGAGTCCTGTATACGACGCAATGCACCAGTACAATATTTACACTAAATATTGGTAATTTGAATTACCTATTGTCGCATTATTTTGAATTGATAGAAAAAATCAAAACCACTCGAAAACATACCAAATTGTTTGAAAACTGTTTCCGAATATTCGTGTTGTGCGTCGATTGTAGCCACATAGTGCGTGTGAAAATTCAAGAAATTTACAGATATTATTATAATTGTTGACGTATTCACGGGGGCGGTATCATATCCACCCCATTTGGTGGATATTTTGTCCGTATAAAATTGACGGTAAACCGACGGATGTAATATTTACCGCTATACAAAGCAAATAGTCTGAGAGAAGTCGACAGATCGTACCCTTCAACCCACAACCTTTAAGGAAAAAACCGTGTACGCCACTGTAAAAGTATATAATAATTATGCGTTAGGGAGTCGATGGAGTTCGTTATAATATTATTTTTTTAATTACTCCATCACACGTGGTACCACTCGAACGTTTCCGTTTGAAATTCATCGGAGTATTTACATTTTGTGTAATATAATATTTATTTTGATTTCGATTTTATTTTGCCCCCCGACCGCACGATACGCCCACTGCAATTGTACACGTGTCGGCACTTTTCAAACTATAAATACTTTTAGCCGAACGTGGCCAGCCAAAGGTCAAATTAAAGTCAAACCCAACACTTTATTAGAAAACGATTTTCACCTTTAAAATAATCGCTCCGCACACGTCATCTTATGCTCGAAACGATTTATGTTAAATCAGTAATATTTACAGTACACTCGATAAAAATTCATCGAATTTCATCGTCTGAAGATGATGGTCACATACGAGGACTTACTCATTGGGACTGTCTCCCGAGATGATAAATATAATATCGTAAAACAGTTTTTTTCATTTCTTACTAGACTTACAGAGACGAGAACACTACCCATATTTTATTTTTCAATTTAATTACATTTTTTTGGAAAACAGTAAGTTAAAAACAATAGGTTTATTTTTGAAACAATTGAAGATGGCCATTTTTGTACAATGTACATACCGTGTAAGAATTAATATTTCTATAATATTTTTCATTAACACTTTACTAAGTAGAGGTGTTTACTGTACTTGCCGCTATAGTTTTAAATTAAAATTAGATTATTTTATTTTTCATTATTATGAAATATTTCAAAAAAATTTATTTTATGAAATTTTAGAACCCTATAGGTGCAGGCATGAATCAAATAAAATGTCATTGTCTTCTTGATATGCTGTCGCACATTGTCAGCGATCCGTCGTAGTCGATCCGACTATTCGGGAGGCTGAGTTTTATATTTAACAATTTTTTTTTAATTTGTAATTTTTACGGGCAACGAAGTGCGTGGGCTCAGCTGGTACATACTAAAAAATTAGCGTAACGATGTGTTCGACTCTAATTGTTCAAGACTTCTAATTCAGTTGGAGTATCGATGGCGCGTCCATCATATTATTTAGTTAAACGAAACGTGCAACTTGAATGTTCGAGTTTCATCGGAGTATTTATATTTTTTTAATATTTATTTTGGTTATATTTTTCCATCCGACCTTACGATATATCCGATGTAGTACACGTGTAGGCAATATTCAAAACGAATACTTTTACCACGTGTTCAACGTGGCCACCTCTCCAAGTCAAAGTCAATACTTTATGAGAAAATACATCTTGTTTACCTCTAAAGGTATCCGCCCTCTACCTATATACGTCTTATACTCGATTGGTGATTACAATTTACATTGAATTTGGACATTTTAGTTGCACGTGGACGGCGATAATCGTATTATTTTCAACGAAGAAAAAATCAAAATATTTTGTCGACCATTCTATGGCATAGTGACATTTACAGATAACAATACTTACAGTTAATATATAACGACGTGTCGGAGAATCCATGGCGTACAATATATTTTTTAATTACACCTCACGTGGTATGACGTCTGTGTTTGAAACTCATCGGAGTATTTTTTGGATTCTGAGCGGGGCTAGTAGACTAGTGTTTTTACAATGGTGCTTATATATTATTTTTTTTTTTTATTCCGTTTACAAAATTTCTACAGGAGGAGGGCTTCGATTTCAACATAACTATATCTTATCGTTTATCAAATCGGATCGAGATGGTACTTTAAAGAGTCTAACCACCGACAAATTACAAAAAAAAAACAGCTAAAAACGGGATTTTAATTTTTAACGATTTATTTATCACCATAAAAACGAATAAAAAAAAATAAAAAAAATGTTTAGTTATTTTGTTGTACCTAATTAATTATGATATTAATTCAACTACTTACAGGCTAAAATAAATAATAACGATATGAAATACCCAGACTGACCAGACTGACAAACCAAGTCCACTTAGAATCGTTTTTCGTATATACAATGATATTATTATATTATCATTGAATTCAAATTTAGTACGATTCATTATACAGTGGCCCACTTGTAACCTAATGTACAGCAGAGCGACATCCACTTATCCGCTTTTTTTTATTATATATTTATTTAGGTTTTAATTTACCCGCCGAGGCAAACGGGTGAACCGGAACCGTTATTTAATTTTTGGAGAACCGGTTACGGAACCGATACCGATAAATTCAAAAGGTTCCAGTCCCTGCTATGAATTCAGTCTGAAGCATAGGAAATCGATACGAAATCGTGACAGATAACAATAATAATAATAATAATTTATTTACGGAAATAAATTCCAATTACAAAAATATTGTAGTGACAGTTTGTGTTAAGTGCACATAATATGGGTTACAACTTAAAAGTAATATGAATACAAATAACATAAAACAGAACAAAATAGAGAAAAGAACAAAAGAAAAAAGAAAAAAAAAAAGTTTATGTATACAAACATTAAATATTAAATAATGATTTTAATTTAATATTTTATTTAGGGGCATTATTTTAAAGAGATTACAAATGGTTTCATATCCAGAATGAGGAGTTCTTATATAATGATATTTATATGATAGGTATCTTAAAAAGTTATTTTGTACAGAAGATAGACTATGGTTTTGGATAATATTATAAGTACGCCAAATTATAGAGGCATAGTCAAAGTTAGAACGAACTAGCGTAAACTACAAGATTTTTAGGGCTGATTCATCGTAAAAATCTTTACACATACGTTTTACTAAGCCAAGTTTCTTGTAGGATTTGTTTCCTATATCAATGCCTACAATTTATAAGGTTGGACGAGTTTATGAATTTTTTTCAACTCAGTTAAATTAAGTCGATATGCACAAATAACAAAAAGAAGTTAAATGTTTATTTAACTATATGTTAACTTAGTTGAGTCAAAAGTTAATACACACTTTTTGTTAACTTTTTATTAAGTTAAAAAAAGTTAATTTGTTTATACAACGCTAGCGTACTTAATTTTTTTCCAACCAAAAAATAAATTATAGACTATACTACTATAATGCTTATACTTTACACAGTATTTCCATACAAGTTAGATTCGAATGAAATCTATTTCTAACTTTAAACAATCCACTGTCTATATTTTTTGACATGAAAACGAAATGGACCCAAATAGTGAAAATATGTAGTTAAATTATAAAAAAAATAAATCAACTCAACTTACTGCTTAAAATAAAAAAATTAATTCGTTGATTTCACTTTGACTAAAAAAGAAATCTATTAAGTTAACAGTTATGTTAATGCGAAAAGCCAAAAGCAACTAGTCAAGTTAAAAAGTTTAAATTAAATTAACTTTTCCACTTAACTTTTTAACTCGTTAATGCCCAGCCTTGACAGTTTATGTATAAGGACGTGTCGGAGAATCGATGGCGTACAATATATTTTTTTAATTACACCACACGTGGCCGGATGTACAAGCTGCTACGTGTTAGTCTCGTTGGAGTTTTTTTCATACATTTGTTTTCGCCGCCCGACCTCGCGATACATCCGCTGCTGCTGCTGCTGCTGCTGCTGCTGCGTTACTCACCATATCCACACTAAAACGTGCTCTGGCCGACTCTTCCAGCCAAAGGTCGAGCGAAAAAAATAATCGAAAAAATAAACAAAAAGCGTTAAGCATCGAAAACAAACAATAGTCGTACACCTATACGGTGAAAAGCCACTTTGAAATCCTTCTGCAAACAACCGTTCGCCTGGCTCGGGTCAACGCCCGTACGCACACCTTTCGCCCCTCGGATTACCACTAACCCGGTACACTGCAGTAACGTGAATGTACCGCGCACGAACCTTTTGTCGGCAGACGAAAAATATAAGTACAAAACGTTCGTGTGGGGGCTTACGTAGTTTTACTTTTTTACGTCAGAGTAAAAATATAATAATGACATCGATTTGAAATTCGATTTCGCGTGTGAATTTTCGCAGACAGGCAGACAGACAGACAGTCGTAATCGTAGCAGACATCTTGTCGCGACCGTCGCAGATGACACAATAGGACAACAATACATTATTATTATTATTATCATTCTATATATGTGCACATATTTCACTTGTCTCGATACGAACTCGCGTGTTCATACTATTACAAAGGATTCGACCACCGTCTCCTGGTCGTAAAAAAATATTTTAATCCATCATTCCCTAACGGCCGGGAAACAGTCATCTCTGCTTACACCTAGGTAGTCGACGAAAATACCGTTTACCGTCGGTAAACGGACATTTCCCCCTACCCCCTATACATTTTTCGATGCTGATATTTCTCAAGGCAATTTTTTTTTTTAAGTTTACTATTTGATAATAGGTTTGGGGCTGGAGTGGACTACGACTCGCACAGTCATCGGTTCGCTTCATAGCGAAAGTGCAAACAATGTGTGTAGTTCTCGTGATCAACAGTTTCCCGTCATCCGGTTTCCAACTAGGTGTCACTCCACTGGGACTGAAGACCGCACATGTCTCCTCTTGGAGAAGGGTGGTACTATCATACCTATAATGATAATATAGTGTAACGATTCGCAGATTACTGACTCGGCATCTATGTCTCACTCGGTGAATGTGCTTAGGTAAATTAATAGTAACATTATAAAGTACACTATCACCTGAATAGACGTGTTCTCAAGGGCGGTTTATTTAAGATCACAGGGGTAGCGGAGCACGAGGTGAACCAATACTGAGTTATTATAATTTATAATATTATATTAGGTAGGTTATTATACATTATAGAGTGAATTAAATACCTTAAGTAATTTATTATATCACTTAAAAATGTACATGTGACTGCAGTTCGATATTATAGTCTATATTTAACGATTCAGTGAGCAGTGGACCTCAATAGGAAAAAAAATGTCGACGATGACGGCTGATAATATACTGTTTTATTCTAAAGGCAAAACATTTAATATTTATGTTTCTAGGTATTATTAAATTTTTTGTCTTGACATAATCGATGTAAATATATATGTAATAAATTATATTTTATAAATAATTGTAAATAATTATTGTATACATTAAAAGCAGGTAAATTATTAATTTCCAATTATTGCCATTCATAGTGCGTAAACTTAACTGTAATTATTTTACATGCAATTAATACGTTTTTGAATTTCCGTTCTCTTCTTGAGCTGTAAATAATTTTTATTTTCCTCTAAGTATATTATTATTTTGAAAAATTCTACTTTAGGTGTGAAGACAAAACCCTGGACTTGATACACATTTACCTTATAATATATTATGTATACATAAATAAATTACACACAACACACTGTGCAATTTTTTTGAGAAAAAACGTTTTGTAGTTAAACATTTATAAAATGTTCAACTTTTATAGCTAAAGATTGAAAATTTAGAACAATGTTCGACATAAACAGGTTATATTTATATATAAATTACTTTATTCACAATAATACCATCAAATATACTTAGTAATATCATAAGCCGTCTGACCGTCTTCGCTCTGAATTGTTTTTCTGATACAATGATATTATAATGTCATTGAATTCAAATTTAACACCATCCATTACATTGACCCACTTGTACCCTACTGTACAGCAGAGTGACAACCACTTGCCAAACCTTTTTTTCTATGAATGTCGATAAAAATTTATTTCTTGGGTAAAAAGCTTGAAAATTTTGATACAAGGTTCCTAATATATTGTTACAATATATTAAAAATGCATAGTCACAATTTTTTTTTACAAGCATTTAAAGTTGAATTCCTGAGAAAATACCTAAAAATCTTGTCCACTTTTTTTCGTTTGTAGGGGGAGGAACGGTTGGTCGAAACACGTTTGTACGTGCGACAATCATTCGTTGCCGAAAATCGCAGACGGTCACCCATCCGGGAGCAAGCAACACTAGCCGATACGTACACTCGGAGCGTTTCCACAGTTGAATGTACGGACCACACCGCCAATTCATAATTATTATTATTCTCCTATATAAGTTTATTATTTTTCTAAATTTGACTAAATATATAATGACTGTCTAATAAGAAAAAATAAAACTATTACATTTCGAGCGCATTATATTATACAACAATCAAGCACGGAATTGCGTTGTTTGTCTCGTTCATTATTTTACCGAGAAACGAGAAGTCTAGGCAGTAAAATGGTATCGTGCAAACCAATTATAATAATATATTATTTATCTTTACCGTTTGCTTGTTAAGAGTGGTAAATGCGAACGATAATTAATATAAACAAAGTCCTAACGATATAACATGTCCGTGCGAAACACTCGCAACCCTGTGGCCGCAGAGGCAGCCGATATTATAGCTGCTAACGCGACCTGCAGCGGTCGACTTTCGGCGGTTTGATATTTATTGTTTGTTTACAACACTACTTTTGAAGTCGCCAAACAGACCTATACAAACATCAAGTCGATCCCCGCCTCGTATGCAATGGATTTTTACGAGAAATCTATTTTTCGTCTCACACCCTCGACACGCTATGTTCAAGTCGTTCGGGCATTGCGATATTAATTGACCGTCAATACTTGGCGGCAGCTGTGTAATGCAATTCACGACGGAAATTCGAAATCCAAATTCGCAAGTCATACTGTTTCGTCGGGGTTCAAAAAGAGCTCGGAGATTACGGATTTGAATGTTCGGTTATTATACTGTGTTCAATCGTACACAGTATGCAGCCTGCAAATAGCTAACGTGACCTCCACTCACCGGCGGTCGTCTTTCAACGGTTTGATTTTTATTGTTTGTTTACAACACTACTTTTGAAGTCGCCAAACAGACCTATACAAACATCAAGTCGATCCCCGCCTTGTATGCAATGGATTTTTACGAGAAATCTATTTTTCGTCTCACACCCTCGACACGCTGACTTATAACTACCTAACCGTGTCCCGACCCATATTATTATATCAACGCATATTGCATAAATTATATTATGTTCAAGTCGTTCGGGCATTGCGATATAAATTGACCGTCAATACTTGGCGGCAGCTGTGTAATGCAATTCACGGCGAAAATTCGAAATCCAAATTCGCAAGTCATACTGTTTCGTCGGGGTTCAAAAAGAGCTCGAAGATTACGGATTTGAATGTTCGGTTATTATACTGTTCAATCGTACACAATATGCAGCCCGCAAATAGATAACGTGACCTCCACTCACCGGTGGTCGTCTTTCAACGGTTTGATTTTTATTGTTTGTTTCAAACTATACTTTTGAAGTTGCAAACGAACCTATGAAAATATTGATTCTTAGGTATTATAAGTATTGTTCAGATGAAAATCTATTTTCAGATTCCTACCCTCGGTTCACCGAGTTAACAGTTCTATTTAATAGCATGATTGTACCGTGCATAAATGCTTAGACTATGCTCAAGTGGTCAGAGTATTAAAGTTTCTGGACTAGACATTACCTGGATCTAGGTAACCCGTTTTACCACGAAAGGTCGAAATCCAAAATCGTAAGGACGTACTGATTTGTTGAGATTCAAAAAAGGCTCAAAGATTACAAATATAAATGTTTAGTCATTATTGTTAAATTATACACAACAGGCAGCCATTATATAACGTGACCTCCACTCACCAGTGATCGAATTTCAACGACTGTATACAACTATACTTTTGAAGTTACTAAGCAAGCATATATTAATATCAAGTCGATCCCCTTATAATAATAGGTATACGATTTTCACAATAAAATAAATTTTTCATAACATACCCTCGACACTCTGAGTTACCACCTACTTAATATGTATATCAATGAATTGCGTTTAATTGCTTGAATAGTTTTCAAGTGGTTAGAGCATCACCATTTTTTGACCATCGATACCTGTCAACTAAATGATCTTCACGATTATGGAAATATGAATATTTAGTAATTATTACCGTTTAATTTCACACAATAGATGCATGATAATATTCTAAAACGGGTAAAAACAATTGACAAGTCGCGGACCATACTATGTAGGAGCTATTTCATCGTCAAGTTCTGACCTAATTTATTATGATACTATCGTCCTCATGTCGTGACATCGTACGCACTGTAAATCGGGTACACAGCCGCATCGTCGACTCTGTAGGGCGCTGATATTATATTAGTATCTACAAAACACATTTCTATTGACTGTATTAGTATACAGCTACTTGCGAGCCTGACGAGACGACGCCCGACCGAATGTCAATTGAATTACCTCGGCGAGCGGTCGAAAACCCATCGTCCCGAGGGCCTTTACACAAATATATAGAGAGAAGTTCGAACAGCGCCACACACCGTCTATAGTCGCTTAACGACCTGGCAATTAGCTGCTAGTTAGCGTGGATTTGCATCGTGTACACAGCAGCCTAACCTCCATTGGCATCAGAAACGCGGGGTATAGCGGTCTACCCCTCTGGCTCTCGTGCTCGGCCGATGGCTTATCGACTACAACTCTTCAACAATAATATTATAATACATAGGTAATGTAATACGCAAGTACTCAAATAGTATATCGAGAGCACGAAACCGACGGTGGGCAGCAGAGTGTCCGCAGACGAAATCCAATTTAAAATCGCCGATCGCGCAGAATTCGCTAAACCGTATTGTTCATTAATTATGCTTCGGAAAAAATAGGATTTTGACTTCAGCAGCCCCCGCAACCGCCCATTTAGGGACACGGTCGCTAATTTCTTACGAGTCAATTTCTGTACATTTTCCTCCGTAAACCTCTCCCGAGTTCATATTTTTTGTTTGTTAACGACCTGGCAATTAGCTTTTAGTTAGAGTGGATTTGCATCGTGTTCAAAGCCGACCGTCATTCTCGTCGAAATTGCGGTCGCCGCCGCCGCCGCTCGTGCTCGACCGATGGCTTATCGACTACAAAACCAATAATAATATGATATAATGCGCATTGTGTAAGTACTCAGATATTATATGGAGAGCACTAAACCGAACGAGGGTTGCAGAGTGTCGGCCTGACGAAATCCGATTTGAAATCACCGATCGCGTCCAAATCACTAGACTATATTGTTGATTTTTGCTTCGGAAAAAATTGTATTTTAACGGCAGTCACATTTGCAGATGACTCGATCGCTAATTCCTAAGAGTCGATTTCTGCGCATCCCGCATTCTCTCATTAGTTTATACCGTTTGTCATCGGTCGTAATATTTTGTGAACAATGCAGCGGGAACAATGTCGTTGACGAGAAACCCAAATATATGTTTAATACTCGTCGTTTACCTATTCAGGTGTGTATACCAATTATTCGGGACACTTGTACCGCGTGAAGGCCGCCGAGCGAGGAGTGTGTACAACAGACCGATATTTTCCCAAGAAATTAAACAGGAAAAACTGTCGTTCGAAAGTTCGTGCTCGAAATTAGAATGTTAGAAAAATACGTTCCAAGACTTGTAACCTAGATTCATATAATAATAATAATAATATATAAATTTTAATTAAACATAGAGTTCGTTCGTAACGACAGCGCCATATTATATATATATATATATATATATTATTATATACACCTCTCTTCCGTCTTTGAATTTAATTGTCGACTATAGGTACTCTTTATTTTCTCTCGTCCGCATAATGTTATTATACACGGCGACGGTGTTAATAAAAGTTTCGCCAAACTATATTTTCATTTTAATATCAAAAGTTTATTACTTCCAAACTGCACGTACAGAAAACCGTACAAATGTGTGTGGTACGAGTACGTATATATATATATATATATAGATATATGTATGTATGTATGTATGGATGACGCGGCTTTTTCCCGTTTTATTGTGTTTGTTATATTATACGAGCTGTTATAATAATATACACGGACAAAGGGGAGTTGAGAAATTGCTCGACTCTTTGTTGCCAGCAGTCGAACGCAGTTATCATTATTATTCTAATAGTATGCGGTCGAAGGATGTGTCGGCAAGACGGTTGGAAAAAGAAACGTTTGTTTTCTCGCACTTCGCACCATGGAGTGCACTCGATGGCATGTTAAAAATATGATTTTGAATCAAAGTACAAACAATTTTTGCGGCGATTTTTCCCACTCGAAAATAACAGTGAACCACATAGGTACCAGCTACTGGTATTTTGAGAGTATTCGTCGCCATTGGTTAATAATTAGACTTTTATGTACGAGCCTTCGTTCGTTATAAAACAACGAAGGCTGTTATACTGAACAAAAGTCGAATTTCTTGTCCATCAAACGGTCGATTGCACATAATTTTGTTTTTTCGGCCATCTGTTTTCAGATTTTTATACTGCTTTTCGAATTTTAATTCGGTATATCTTAATTGCGGACTTCGTCGAGTAAATTTTTAAAATGCGAATTTCCGATAATCCTTTCTTAATGATTTTTTGGGTCACAGATTTTCAGATTTTAAGAACACATTCCAAGTTTTAATTGGATATATTTTTAATTTCCTACTTTCCTGAGATTACGAGGACAAAGGAAACTTGTTTAACTTTTTGTTACAAGCAGAAAAACACAGTTATCATTATTATTATAATACGCTATGCGGTCAAAGGATTTCGGCAATACGATTACAAATGAAAGGTTTGTTGCTCACACTTCTCATCAGAGTGCAAGAGATCGAAAGTTAAAAAAAATGATTTTGAATCCAAGTACAAACAATTTTTGCAGTGATTAGCTATATCTCAGCGTTTAGTGGCGGGGGGCATAGGGGCCATACCTCACACTGGATATCATAAACTACCTATAAATAATAATTTATTTCCGAAATCTGTACAGAAGTTCAGAGTGTTTTTTTTAGGTCACCATATTTTAAGATTCTTAGAATACATTTCAAATTTGAATTATTGGAAATATTTTAATTGCCACCTCTGTCGAGGTTACGTATGATTTACGATACCACACAAAGATAGTCTTTGCCTCGTGTTTTCAAGGGTTGGCGCGAACGAGTTGTTTGATTTGTTTTCTTTTTGGTCGTTTAATCGTTATCAGTATATTAATGCTATAATATAGGCAGTATCGGTTTCGATTTCTAGAAAGTGTCGAAAAGCGATTTGGCCCGCACGTTATAATATTGAATTACCGAATTTCGTATGACTGCTGCAGGTGGAGAAGTGTACCCTCGCTTGTAAATTGTTGGATTATTGCCATTAGGAATATCACCGAATGAGATACTATATAGTTTTAATTCAACTTCCGATTGTTGCTATTGTTTTAATAATTGGTGTAGCCGTTTTGGCCGTTTTAATAGTTGACTGATTAGCTGGCATTGTGCCACCGTATTACTATCCGATATCCGGTCACACGTCATAATCGTCTTCGGCGAGTATAGACAAAAACAATGGTGTAAATTGCACTCGTCGCGTGGAAAGTTAAGAAGTGATTTGACGTTGGAGTGAGTATTTGTTATTTGTTTGTGAACACTCCACTCGGTGTAAGTAGGTTACTCGAGGAAAATACGATACCGTAAAACGATCATCGAATTAAAAGTATATATTATTATTTTGACCGACATCGAGTCAAAGAATAAAAACTATAGTGATTCGACAGCGTAGAGCAGTTTTTTCAGAGTTTTCACAGAAACCAAAACCAATTAAACATCCGATTTCCCGACAATTAAACTCCCCGAGTAAGGCTTTGAAGAAAACTTTGGGTCAAAAAAAAAATATATATAATTATAAAACTTAATTCGATCTGTTTCCCTCAGGGCTCAAAAACTACGATTAAACTAAACCGAGTGTTTTAGATTCTGAGAAGAGTGATAAATTTATTGGTTTTACAACGATGTGGGTGTTGGTGTTTTTTGTGTGTCTGAAGTAACTTTGTAGAGTACAGAAAAAATGATGTGCCTTCGAGGGAGGTTTCTTGTAGAAAATTTGATGTAAATTATACTTTGAGGGTATACAATGTAGACATTAAACGGCATTTTTCCAAATTATCGTTAAAAACAAAACACAAGATACTGAAAAAAAATTGCAAAATTTACGCGAGACCGGTTTTCGACAAAATCTATTTTTTTAATTTTTTTTTTTTTTTTACAACGAACAACCGTAGACAATTTAAATCATCAGAAATATTTTAATATTATCATTTCGTATAAATGATACGATTTTAAAAATATATTCACTTTATTATACTATTTATAAACATTTATAAAAAGTTCAATACATAATACACATTCTAATTACATTTTTTTTTTTATGAATGAAAAAGCTTGAAAATGGAATACAATATTTTTCTCACAAGCGTTTCTTACTGAAATCAAAAAGATATCTTATTGTAAATTTACAATTTTTTTCTTGAATTTGAATTAAAAATGTAAAACGATTTATATTATTCATTTGATTCAAATTCAACACGTCCATTATAGTGACCTACTCAAGACGCGATACCTTTACACTCGACACCGACTATACAGCAAAATTACTTCTCCGGATTTTGTTTTGTAATGTTATGCATTGTAAAATATCTATTATTGTAGAAACATCGCGCACTTGTCAACGTGATGTATACATCTTATACAATTCCTTTAGAATTTCTTTTAAGTTTCCCCATTGTAAAAACGAATCCTATTCGTTATGTGTCATTCATACACCAGACGTCCAATGCCTTATGATTGTCGATATCGAAATCCCTCTGATTTTATCTCGGTTCGGTTCCACGACGAAATAATAGCGACTTTCTGCAGGAGGGAATTAAAAAAAAATTACCATTCGCTCGCCTCCGACGGAGAGAAAAGAAACTTTTATCTTAAATACATAATGTCATAGATAAAACAAGGACCGAGCGATAGTGCTCAAACTTAAAGTTTTGCGCAATATTTTTAAAACATGTTAAGAAATGTGTGCAAAGTTCAAATTTATGTCACCCCAAGGACCGACGATAAAATGTGAATGAAATTCGACACACGCATACAACGAGATAAATCGACGATACTGCGCTTGGTCCATTTCATTCAGTATGCATCAGCAGTGTACAACTTTTCGGTTAATTTAAACCGATAATGTATAGTAATAACAAACAATTATTGTGGTATTTATTGCTGAATGTACTTCTGTTCTCCTTCGCTCGGGGAAACACTAATGTCGGAACGAAATGTAAATAAGACGCGAGACGCACTTAAATCGATATCAAATGGCTGAAACGACAGTTAGCAATAGTCTGATCACAAAGTATTTATCTTTCTAGTTTTCCTATACCCTGTGATGTATTATTATCGTACGGTTTAAAGCACCCGGTGCCGACGTAAATTTTTCGACAAAAATACCCTCTCCTAGATCCTGTTCTGTCCTGATCCTATATGATATGTATAAAATCAACCGGATTTGAGAATTTTTTTTTAACTATAGAGTGCTAGAGTACACATATTCTACTGGCCTTATTTAACACCGCTTATCAATATTTTAATCTCAAACATTATGTAATATGTATAGAAAAGTAATACAATTTAAGCTTTCTTTATAAATTATATTACATATTATATCATTAGTTGGAATGAAATAAAAATCTGGGTAAAATGTGGCCTGTAGGAAGTCTTCTTTTTTTAGAGAAAAATATATAGGTATCAAAATAAATGTTCACAATTTGCAATCAATTATTTAAATATCTTAAACTTTAATATGCGCAACACTCGCATAGTCAAAGTAAAAAAAAAAAAAAATGATCACATTCATCAATCGAGTTTTGTATAAAATATTCATCGAACGAATTTATGACGCATAAGCTCCGAGAAAAAGTAATAGACATATTATAATATTATTACTATCAAACTTTCTACAATTTAAACCCTCTTAAAATAGGAGACCTCCAATAACGGAAAACATTCTAGCTACAGAGAGTGTGTAGTACTTGGAGGTATTACTGTATTTATAATGTATTCTGGTGACAAGTGGTTTTAAATCAAATATCATACAAATAGTGAATAAATATTAAATCATAAACGCACAATAATATTATGTTCAAAATTTACAAACAAAGTAGATGACAAAAATGGACACTTTTATCAATAAAGTATTCATCTAAATAATTATTATAAGAAACATATTATTATCATCATTGACAAAACACACAAATAATTATTATTGTTTTATTCTGACGACACTTAATCGATACGATTTACATATTTGAGACTTAAGATTTCCGAAAAATTATAAGCATAATTCTATACAGTGGAGTATCTAGAGAGGGGGGTGTAGGGGTTTGTAACCCCTTCGAAAATCGTTAAATGATAACATAGTTATCATTAATAAATTATTTTCAAATAAGTAAAAAATTAATTATAACCACTACTGAAAATAAATTCTGGATTCGCCACTGGTCCTATAAACTAATTGATAGTGCATTCCACTCCGCCTTGCCATCAATGCTAGGGAATCATATAACTGAGAAAGAAAGCAGAGAAAACGAATAGAGAAAGAACATAAAGTAGCTAATCATGGAGGAAATACTTCACTTTTTTCCATTTTCTTTATCGACCATAAACATATATATATATATATATAATATAAATAGGTAATATGGTTGTTACCATAGACCCACAAGTTTGGTAACCACAAATCAGTTGTCATGCTACCAATGCAATACAGCGATCGGCAGATTTTATGGTAACACAATTTTTTATTCGGCAGTTGTAGTCACGCTGTAATTTACCACTTTGTTTCTTTTCTCGCTCACTCTATGCCTATATCGTACCCCTGACTTCTCTCTCTAAGCTCCGTCCATTAGTTTACAGGTCTACGCGTTTATAACAAAGTGTTGACAATGGCAGTTTGATAATAATTATTATTGTTATTATTTCGCGCTTAGTGCTATAATACGACCTATATAATATTATATAGAGTCGTGTGGACATTTCGGCTCGTCAAACACTTATAGTTTCGTCGAGAACGATTTTAACAGAGAGACGAGTCCTTCTCTGTCGTTCGGTACGATTTATTGTAATATTATAATCGCGCGAACTCGACGAGAGTAGGAACGGAAATATTATCGCAAACCAAAACCGAAAGTTTGAAGAGATTTTTTTCCTTCTCGTTTTCGGAGTATATTATCTCTTTTTATATAGTATCGGCTCTTAAGACTTTCGATGTTTGCTCTTGTGCGGCTCTTACTCGGTAGCCGACGATATGCCCTCGTACGAAAAACCCCGTACAAAGGATTCGAGTGGTCGTTTCCCCAGAGAATTCGAATTTTTTATTTTTTTTTTTTTTTTCGTTGTGTCATATTTTCAATTTATTCGGTTACGAAAAAGTTAAACAATTTAAAGCAATACTGCAGGCAGGACTTTATTCGGGATTTATTTAAATGCAAATTAATCCATCAGAAATGTTGTACATCTTGACATGATTTAATGCGTTTTCGTTTATTCGGAATAACTAAGTTTTTTCTCGTGAAAAAAAAAAAAATAAAAAACCTCAATTCAAATTTCTTGCAAATATATTCGACGGGAAAAAGTAAAAGCATTTCTTATTCAAATATTATTCCGAGCAAATAATGCAGTTGCATTCACGGCATTGTACTAAATACGAATATACATTCACATATTTCTTTTTATCATTATTATTATTATTATTAATAGTGTACCCAACTTATTTATTAAAAGCAAATAATGTTTTTATATTACGCATTCCCCCCCACTGATTTAACACTACTTAATCTAATTTCAAATCGTATAAAACATAAAACTAATGGAAATAAAAAAAAAATATTTTAAAATCGTAATGCCTTTTTACATCGAATATATTATTATTATACATCATACTTCACATACTCACACGCTTAGGTACTTATAATTATAATCATTATTGATGTACATTGTAATGATTGCATTACCTACTGCTAACTTAAAATCGTATAATATTCACTGTTAACATAAATACAGTGCAGTCGACTTGAATATTACTGTACACAACTAATTTATGTGTGCTAATAATATTATACAATAATTATTAGTATCCTCGGTTATTCTGCAAATATTGTCCTAAATAATATACTCTTGACCAAATCATATAAACTATATCGATTTGTGTTTTCGTGAGGTTTTCAAAGTAGGTATTTATAATTAATTAAATATTATATGTTTAGAGATGTTATATAAATGTTATATTGTGTCCAGAGATGTATTATATTTTTTTGTTCAATACTCTATTGGACCTTAAATTATCGTAAACTGAACACAGG
>WHPZ01588523.1:0-13821 GCA_016617965.1 Macrosiphum rosae
ACCAAATGTTCATGTTTGGTTTTATTTATACCATAAACGATTTACTCGAACCGGTTAAACTCAATGTAATAATATCACTTTTAATTGTTATTGTGTTTGTAGGAATTAAACAGACTGCGTCGTAAAAACATTTCAGCCTGTGAAAATGTAACCTCGATAGAAATAGAATTGAGGAACTGTAGAGAACAACTAGAAAGGGCCTTGGCTGATAAAGAAAATCTTCAAAGACAGGCTGCCGGTCATATTCTTGAAATAGATAAGTTAAAACAAGTATGATATTAACGGTCTGTAATTACATAGTTGTATATAATTGTTGTGTTAATATGACACGTCGATGATGGTGTTTGAAAGGAAAAAAACAAAATGAATAATAATAAATTACATAATATAGCCATTATAAAAAAAAAAAAAAACTAAACACTTATAGGAAAAAGAACATTTGGAAATGCAACAGAGAGTAATGGAACGTGATTTATCCGAGCTCAGGGATAAACTGATGGCCACCAACAGGAGTTTAGGTATCGCGTCTAACAGCATAGCTAGTCAGGAGGCCACTATATCCACTCTCAGAAGTAAGTGAAGCCATAGTTTAGATTGAAAATTACTTATTAAATTATTTACACGTCGTAGACGATTTAAGAGGGCACGACGAGAGGTGTCAAAAAATGCAGATTGACATGCAACACTTTTTGGAGTCATTGGCCGTGTGTCTAACGTCGGCGGATGGGTATGTTCAGTCCACCGAGAGTGGTGTCAAAGACGCGGTGAAGAGGCTAGTCAACGAGTTGGCCACAAAGAGCACAGTAAATCGATGGCGACCCTGGGGTCAGGATCGTTGAAAATCGTTTTTGTAAAATGCTTAGCTGCACGGGGAATCCAAGGACAGGATAATCAGTTTGACCGACCGGGTCGAACGGCTGCAGATCGACCAGGACAGATTGGCGTCGGAAAATAGAGTGTTGGCGGATGAAAGACGCAATTTAGAGACTCGATTGAACCACGCTGAGAGCGAACTCAATGTGTGTGAAATGACCAAAGAGCATTTACGTAATGACAAAACAATTGTAAGCATAACATTTCTTCTAATTTTTTTACATTAAAAAATAAATATGAAGACATTGATTTGATTTTAAAGTAAAACGTTGAACGGAGAACATAAAATTAAAATAATATATCTTTATATTGAATAATTAGCTGTATATCTACCTATATATACTATACAGCGGTATATTGGTGTATTTCGGGTTTAGTGTACCTGTCGGTTTGTGAACTAATTCGACGGGCATTCCTCTCGTGTTGGATTAGATAGTGTGTTTGGTATATTTCAAATATAGTTGAAAATACTCTCTTATAACTTCTCATATCCCATATCTCTAAGACCAATATTTGAACTCAACCACTGTTGATTTAAAAGTAGGTACTTATTGAACGGAGACACTAAATGCAGGCATTTTTTTTTTTTTTTGGTTTTTGATTGAACGAACGAATTTCAAACCATGCTTGGCCGTAGTTCGTTACATTCCTCGAAAAACTTTCGAGAGTCATGCACATGGACCAGATAGCGAAAGACGTTGGAGTCGACTTACACACGGAATCGTTGCTGCTACGGGCCGAACAGCTTGCCAAACTGGAATACGATAAAAACATTGACAAGGTAAGAATTTATTGCTATTTTAACATTTAAGTCGTCATCTTCGCCGATCATTTGATATTTTTCTTTTCCGTGGTGATAGTTACTGCTCGGTTATCCTTATACGTCGTCGTCGTTATCCAGACATCGTTTATATTGCGATTATCCTTACAGAGAAGTATATTTGAACCATCGTTTTATCTCTTTGACAATATTGTATTTTATACTTTGGTATTTTTACGTTGCCATTCACATTTTTACTACTGTAGTCTTGGCGATTATTATTTTGTGTATTTGTAAAACTTTGATGAGTAAAACTGTAAAAGTAATAATATGTAAGTTTAGGTTTTATACTATGATAATAATATGCTTTGAAACGTACTTAAACATATATTTATATATTATAATACTTGTAGCTATCAGCGCTTTGAAATCTTAATCGCTGAGTACTTTTTCATAACGTACTTTTGGTGTATCTTGTATAACCTTATCGTCTCATAATACAAACGTAAATATTACTATATTTTTGTATACCTATCTGATATATACCTAATCTATATAATTAACATTTTATTTTTCACCGTAACATTAGGGTAATAAGCTCAGAAAAATGTATAAGTCTTATTTATAATATATAATATTACTGTAGTGTACTCGTAAACATTTATCGTCAATATTTCAAAGATAAATATTATTATTTTATATCACTTTATACTATTGTACTTACTTGCTTTATTAGGTACTCGATAATAATAATATGTTATTCACTTCAACTGCTTATCTACAAATGATTTCGTCGTTTTAATATTTTTTAATTTTTAATTTAGAGCGCCCTAGTTTATCAACTGCAACGACGCGTACGTACGCTAAGGGATCAACTACAAAGACGCGATCTCCATCTCGATTTGTTACGTCGAAAAATCAGTGTCCAGGATGAGAGTACAAAATTACGCACACTTTTGGAAACAGAAAGAGATGAAGCTAATATACGGTATCGCGACGTTCATTTTAAACATACCTAATGAATATTTGAAACATATAACAATTCATAATATAATAATAGTGTATATTATAGTATTTGGAGGGTTCGATAATATTGACCATTAAAATGATTGGATCATCCAGATAGTATTGGATTAAAAATATCCTGAAATAAAATATCAAAATGAAAATATCCAATGTTAGAAATTCTGAGGTAAAAACCAAAGGGTAGGACAAAAGAACGAAGTTAAAAAAAAATTGAAAATAGCCTGCTAAAAAAGATTAATAATAATATTATATATGATCTATTTATGTATAAATCAATATGTACTTTTGGATGAGGCTTATAGACTTGGAAACCACTGAACCAATTGGAACCAAATTTTTCCCTTGAGATTCGACGAGTGTTTATAGTTTCGTTTTGCAACCCCTGCATAGGTTGCTTTGAATTTTGTTTTGGCTAATGAAAATCAAAAATTGTTTTGTTTGTGTATAGAATAGTCACTGGTTATGGAAATAACATTTTTTTTAAAAAATTCCTTTTGATTGTATCTTATAGACTCAATTAATATAAAATATATTAGTATTAATACACTAAAACCAAAATCCACAAATATTGTGCTTTATGTCTGTTTATTTTTTTCCCTGGTGAAGTCTGGTTGTATATAGCTAATTAATTACAAATAATTATAAAACATATATTACAATATTCAAGTTTAAATCAAGTTTCAAAATATATTTACTTTGATAATATGATTTAAATTGGTATTATAGTAAACAATAATGTTGAGATCAATTTTTTATAAAATATAAATATATTTTTGATATTTTATGATCATACTCAAATAATTTAATTAATATAAATTATTATTTTTTAAACAGGCTATTTTATATATATTTTTTTTACTTGGCCTATCTCTTAATTTTACTAACTCGGAATTTTTTATTCGTTGGAATTTTAGTACATACTTTTTTGATCTAGATTACTATTCCAGACACACTTTTGTGTACATATCTAATTTAATAGGTACCTAATTAAAACTAAATCATTTGCATACGTGCTGCGTAGGGCTAAAAAGTTGCAAAAACAATTGGACAAAGCACAGTTACAGTTGACCGAATGTAGAGCGCAGATCCGAGACTTGAAACTACAACTATCCGATGCTGGAGACTGTAAGGTTAGTATAATACCGTGTCAATGTTTGTGTATCATAATTCTTAGGGTTACATCTTGTGTAAAATGTACTGCGCCTTTTAATATATATATATAGTTGACTTCGTTGGAAAGAGCAAAGAAAATTGACGATCTCGAGAAGCGTCTAGTTGAATCGGAAATGTTGCGGATGCGTTTTTCACGGAAAGTTACTGTGCTCAAAGAACAAGTATGATCGAAATCTGACAGAAATCGCGTTTAGAGAACGGAATTATCCGAAATTATATTATAATAACGTGCCTTTTTGTTTTCCAGTTGAAATCTACTTCCGATTGTCACAACCAAGACAAGACTCTGAACGAGCACACGGTGCGAGTGCTACAGGACGACCTGTCGTCGGCTAAATTCCAATTGAGTGAAGTGAAACGCCGAGAATGTTCTGTAAGTTTCACTTGTCTGCGAGTATCATATTGTAATTATTGGTGTAATATCGTGGTCTTAAAAATGTTGTATTTGTGTTTCTGTTCGTAAAGCTTGAAGATCTCCGACGAACGGTTATCAGCCTACTGGCGCTGGACTCGTCGTGCACCGATTACGAGATCACGTCGAAAATAACCAAACTGGTGGCTGCCCACAGAGAGTTTTCTATCCTGTCAAAGAGGTACGACGACCCATTGCCACCTTACGTTCACCACCTGCCACCGCCCTCCGAGTCATCGGACCCGACGACGATGGACGACTTTGAGATCCTGAACAACGCGTACAACAAACGTCCGGTGAGAAAGACCTGAACGACGAAGACTGACCCGTTTCGAAAATGCTTCGATGAGTAGATTTTACCTTGCAGCCTATCCGACCTGTGCATATATAATATTTTATAATAGTACATAGGTAGGTACTCGTATACAGTGAAACACGCGAATAATTGTAAAACCATAGACACCCGTATCAGTATACCAACGTTCCGCCGTGTTCAAGTACCTCTGTTATTGTTATAGGTACTTAGTGTATAACATATACACATATATTATATTGTATACAGAAGCCGTTATGCGTACCTAAAACATTGTAGCTTGTAAAAAAATTGATTTAAACAAAGAAAAATATTAAACCTGTAAGTTATATCAATATTTTTTACGTCAACCATGAAATTATAGAATAGACTGCTTTGTTTTAAAAAATTGCAGATCCTTGCTAAAACCCTTTGGTGTTTTGAGTTTTCCACTGTTCTAGATTAAACTCTCTTAGACACTGTGCATAATATTTTTGATCTATCGCCGAGAATAGGATTAATTATAATTTTTACCTATTTGATTCATACTAGAGCAGTTTTTATCTGCAACAGTTTTACACACGTATCTGTGTGATTTTTTCCGAATCGTTTTTTCGATTAATGTAATACCGCATGCATTGTGCAAATATACAAATATTTAGTATTTATATTATCTGCTATGTAAATAGCGCTTAAAATATTTAAATAAATGCTTTACTTTAATTTTGAATTCCTGTCATCGATATAACAACGCATTTTCAGTGTATCTTTATTTAATTTGTGTTAGACAAGCAAAGACGAATGTTAAGAGATGTATATAAGTACATGACTAGGTGCATGTAAATATAAAATGTTCAATTTCAATTTACCACGTGAGATACTCGGGGTTTTCTACCAGTAAACCACATTGGTACGAAGCGTTTAGCGTGATCAAGTATAGTTTTAAACTATTTAAATTAACAATGTAAAAGATTTAATACAAAACGTAATTTACAATTGTTATGTAATATATTTAAATATTTTATCTTTTTTATTGTGTCATACAGTAATATAGTTACTAATGATGATATACACATATACAAAAACTAAAAGTTTAATACCTAAATCATTAATTTATTAGGTATTTAAAAGTTTAATGCACATCGTTGAAACCATGTGTTCATAATCCATATAGTTTATGCTATAAATTATAATATATAATTAACAAATTGTTAAAATATATGTGCATTGGTATTAACCGTGTGTCTGTATATTATGTCTTGTAATGTAAGTACACTGTTATTACTTATTATACTATTATTATTGTAAATATATTTTTGCAACTAAAATTTATAACTGTATATATTATAGCGTATTTATCTATAATCTATATTGATTATAAGCTGCAATGTAATGCATTTGTGATATTTGTAGTCATTTTAGATATCCAAATTCCAAGCAATAAATTCTAAAATATTTCACTAAACATACGAATGTTATAAGAACTTGTATGTAGCGGTTTTGTTATTTTATTGTTATTCAAAAACGAACGACTGTAGATACATGAAAATTTTACTGAATGTTAATATTTTAATTTCCTATACACCATAAAAATTTGGAAGTATTCTGAATCTTTTTGAGCTGATTACGGATATTGTCAGTTTTCAATTTTCTTAGTTATTTTTCTATAAATATCAATAAAATGTCATTTGTTGGGTAAAAATGTTGAAAATTTAATGCAAGGCTCCTGATATATTGTAACAATAGCAATTGAAAAATATTAAAAATACATAGGCACAATTTTTTTTTATAAGCATTTAAAGTTCGAATTTTAACAAAATTTATCATATTTATAATTTAATAATTATTTTGTAGTTAAAAATTTATAAAATGTTCAACTTTTATAGCTAAGGGTTGAAAATTTAAAACAAGGGTCTACTTAAATAGGTAAATATATAAATTACTTTATTCACAATAATATCATCAAATATACTTAGTATAGGCTGACTGACCGTTTTCGCTCAGAATCGTTTTTCTTATACAATTATATTATATCATTGACTTCAAATTTAATACCATCCATTATACAGTCGCCCACTTGTAACCTACTGTACAGCAGAGCGACTTTTTTTGTGTTGAACGTAATGTTTTTTTTTTTCATTCGTCAGTTTGTTCAACATGTTTTTAAATTCGTAATTAATAGATAATATGGTACTTATACTTATACTTATACTATTAAGTACCTAGGTAGTGTGTACGGTACATATTTTTACAAACTGTTTGAAAAAAAAACGCTTGCCAAGTCAGAGATCGGCATGTAAGCTTTCTTGATTTAAATCTTTAGAAATATATTAACTGATATCACACCCAAGCGATATAACAATTTTAATCCAGAAAAATGTCAGTGTGAACAGCCCCACAAAAATTAATTTTCATTTTAATTTAGTGTGATAGATCACCGAAACCAGGGAGCTGATTTTGTTGTTTGGGGTCTTTTTAGATTCACATTGGATAAGAGAAGTGCAGTAAAGATTTTTATTCCACATTTTGTATCTACTTGATAATTCATTTTTAATGAGTTATCAACCAACTTTCTAGGTATCATAGTTGAGGAAAAAAGTTAAAAAATAGAAATTTGGGACTGTTCACCCTGAAGTATTTATGGATTCAAATCGTTATACCGCTTCGGTGTGATATCAAATCCCTCTCATTAATATTTTATATTAAAGCTAGCTAAATCACCCACCTACTCATCATTACTGGGTTACATTTTTACTATTTTCCTGTTTAACACAAATTCTTGAAGTTTTCAAAATTCTGACTTTTTTTATTTCAATCACCTACTTGATTAAAAATCAAGAAAGTAAAATGATAAAAGGTTCTGACAAAAGAACACTGCAGCTTTAGCAACATGTTATAGAAATTATCGTTAAGTTTTTTTTACATCAGTTTTGTACCAATGAAAGTTTTGTTATAGTCACGATAAATAGTTACAACATAGTTACTTAACAGTTTTAGGATAGGTACATGCAATATGCCAAGGATAGGTTACAAAGGGTAGACGAAAATCCCTAAATCAAATCTAGTTAGTATATCTAACCAAGACATCTGGTCATGTGGATTATTTATCTAAATTTGTAATTAGAAAATATAATTAATTTCTAAATTTCTAATACAATATGACATAATAGCAAAATAATAAATATACAAATTTGGATTATATTTCATTATTTTTATTAATTTGGTTTTTTAATATGATTATTACAAAGTGCTATGTGCCTATGTGTAATATTGGGTATTCTACTTACAATTTCGGCAAAAAAATATCTAACGAAAAAATCAAATATTTATTTTTATAATTAAGTAATAGGTATGCTGCAGATATGTATTTTTACTGATCTTTATTTTCTGTATCACTATTTAAGTACAGTTATTCAGTATATCTTTCATCTACAATTTTTTTTAAATGTTTCCAAGATTTTGAAAAAGTTAAAATGTCTTCAGATGGTTTATTTTTTATTTAATTTTATTGATAGAAGAAAAATAGGACATTTTATAGGTCGGTATAACAGTATTATGAGGGGTAGGTCACCTCAAATTATTTGAGTGTCACCAATTTTTTTATGATACACATCACTAGGTAGTTTGATTGTACTTTGGTTGGTTTTTGCTGCCCTGAATGATTAGGTTAGGTTATGAGTAGATTGTCGTTTCGAATTTTTTTTGGTTGTAGTTTCTGAGTAGGTGATAGGAAATGGGAATATAAAGTTTGATTTTAAAAGTTATTGTATAGTGTAGCCGAACACAAAGTTATTGACGCAATAGTGCAATACGCATTCGTGCAAAGGTGGTTGAGCAGGTTACAAATAAAGAATTCTAAAATATTTGGTCAAAAGTTGGCTTGCTATAGTTAATTATAGATGATGGAAGTTAGTGAAAAAAATTTAAGAGCAGGTATTTATTAGTAACGAATAATTCTATTAAGATTGAATAGTCTACGAACTCTAGTATTTTTCAATAAACTTCACTAATCACGAGGCTTGTTGATTAGTATAAATCAAAACCAATGATGTAGGTACGGTTTAATTTTGTAAGTAGAAGGATCACTCATTCACTTACTCAATCATGTACTTTAAGAATATCATATCCAAAAAGTTTGAAATTTAAATTAGATAAGATGAGATATTCAGATGAGAGTGAAATATATTATATTATAGTACTATACATAAATCTTTTAAATCATCTTCATATTTTTAATTTCTAATTCCCTTTGATTAACGGGAATTGATGCAAATTTAACAGAGAAATTAGAATGTGTGATTTAGCTCAAATATATATCTGTAAGCTAATCTGAGCAAACATCATTTTCAATTTATTTTATATTCTTAATCTTTAATAAGAATAAAATTATCATAAATTATACTCGATTAAAAATTTTTTTAAAGATATTTGACGATAACAAATATATAATAAGTTGCATATATGTATCTATAGATACACCATAAAGGTATTAGCTGATGAGACAAAATAAAAATAGAAATTTATTTTAATTCTGGAATAATTAACAAATAATTAGAGTATCTTCATATATATATATTGATTGAATGAATAATAAAAAGTGGTCTAAAATTTCTATATTATTAAGTTAATAAAATAATATTTGTGTTTCTTCTGAAGTAGAATGCGCAAGACTATAGGAAGCAGAGTTATATTATATTAATTTTAGCCTCTAGAAAGTGGTACAGTTCGCTTTTTATTGTCGTTTGTTGCATCTGGTGTAATAAGTACATTGCTAGCGAAGAGATTTTGAAGAATATTATTATGGCTATGTTTTTGTCGACAGATGGGCTCATTTAAATTAATGAAGATTTTAAAATAAAGCCAAAAATAATAAAAAATTATTTAGAATTTAGTTTGTTGATATACGAGTACGCCTTTATGTTCGAGAGCTACAAGTGACCAAATGACAGTGAACTGCGTGAAACTATCATAAGAGCTTATTGTTTTACGAGTAAGAGCGAGTATCATGTATAAAGTGTACACAGTACTGCTAAGTAGAGATAGTTAAATACATATTATATATTTATATAATTCTACGTACATATATCATATTATCATATAGTAAGTGATAGGTACTAATACACTAGTATAAGATCGGACCACTAAATGTGCGAAGTTTTCGACTAGATTTGGTCAAACCGAATCAATATTTGCGTAGGTACAGTGACTGATGGGCGATGGCTAGTCCAACGACACGTCATAATACGTTGTTACGAGCTGAATATGAAATGAACACAATATTATGTATGCAACGATCTCGTTTTCGTCGAGTGACATCCCTAATAACTGTTGTCTTCGAGCTTCTCGTACCTACTAGAATTATATTATTTAGTCTCTCATATCAATATAATATCGTCTACGAATGTTTTTATTTATATATATCGTATTATTATTATTTATTGGGTTTAGTGTCTTCCATGTTTTTTATTATTGTGATCGTCGTCACAGTCGACGAAATCGCGCGAATAATAAACGTGAGTACGTCTTCCACTTTCTATTCATGTATATGGTACGTGTGTCGTGTGTGCAGACCACTTCGTACGGTGGAGGCATCAGCTGTTCCGTATACGTTGGTCGTTGGCCTGTACGCGATGGCCATAATGATATACATATAGGTACGACGACAACGACAAAGTGCAATAATGTCATTTTAATAGAATCTCGACTGCTACAAAACAGTCGCGTTTAGGCTTCCACCGCCGTCCAGACAAGTGTCAAGATAATATTATACTTCCGTCACCAAGACAAATACAGTGTGTCATCGTATTAAAATAATAATACATCACGAGTCATAATACTATACTCGTCTATCTCTCTCTGCTCCGCGTAGCAAGCACACCGGTGCAAGAAACCTATTAGTATACAATAGGTTCTCCGGTAAATAATCATTTGCACCAAACTTATCTAAACGTTTCAACTTATATATCATTTGAATGTGTATCCACGTGCTGGCGGGTAAAAACAATAAATATGTAGATTCAAAAAAATAATAATCTTATTATTTTCTTAACTTAAAACTCTAATAATAAAATATCGTATAGCATCAGTCAGAGAACATCATTTCAACTTACAATATATTTTTTTTCTGTACTTGTTAATATACAATTTTAACCATTTTTCCAAAAAAGTATCTTGAATACAAGGTTTCTCACAAAAAGTTATAATAACAGTTTAAAAATATCAAAGATACGTACGATTTTTTTTGTGGGTAATTGAAACTTTTAAAGTATATATAATATATTTATATTACTACCTATGTTGTATACTCACAATTCAATTTACTTGATTGTCTAATAGTAAAATATACTTAGTAGTTAGTAATATATAGGCATTAGACCGTTATTTTGGCATCCGTATCCTGCAGCATGTCCAGACAATTGACCGGCGCATCTCCACATTTAGTTAAGTTTGCAGAATTTTAGACTCCATTATTGGGACAATCGAATCTTTGGTTTCTATTTCGGTTGTCATTATAATATTTGGTATGGAAAATTGGTAAAGTATATAATCTCGAGGCCGCGGCTTTGTAATATAGCTCGCAGGTCTCGTTCAAATCCACGGGTCTTAATAAAATCGAAGACATGGCATATGATCGGCGACAAGGTCTGACCATCTACCCGGTTACCACCGGGTCAGCTATTTCAGTATTCATATCCTGGAGCAAGTCCAAACAAGCCTCCACATTTAGTTCGGTCTGCTGCAGGATTTTTGACTCCGTTATTGGGGGTCGACGGTGTCGGACTTTGATTTCCGTTTAGGTTGTCATAATGTTTGGCATAGAAAAGTTTAATCTTGTGAGTCGACTTGCGGGATAATAGCTCGCACGTCTCGTGCAGGCCTCATCCAAATCCATGGCGTGGTTGAAGACATTGTTAAAATATTAAATTATAATTAGTTCCTTGTATAGACAATAATTCGCTGTAACAATCTTTAAATAATAATAATACGGGTACGTTGATACTTTGGTATACTATTATGGTACATTGGACCTTATACCGTTCATTTGGTATTCAAACAATAACCGGTATACCAAAAATACAGCCCTAATTATTAATGAATACCAACCCATCTTTATCCACCCTGCCGTTTGAGTTAAAATTACTTATCGAAGATAAAATAACAATATATAAGTAGGTACTGCTTGAGGTACCTATTTTAAGAGTTTCTCAAAACTTAGAAGTATGCAATTCCTAATAACTACGAGATGAACAATTAGTTAATTTCAAAATCTCATTTTTTATAGGTGGTTAATTACTATAAAAATATGTTATTACACATGATGTTCTATTACTTTCTTCTTTCATTTAGTAAACTCCAAGTTGTATTATGGTCGGAGAACATATAATGTACACGCACGATGCACCTAACATGTTTATTGTTTATTATATATGCGTATTTAGAATCTAATATTATGTAGTCAAATGTTTATTAACGGGTTATTTTGTTATTTTATCATAACATTAGTCATTCCCGCATCAATATAACTGCAGTTAATAGGCACTAGTTCATTATGCGATTTTTTTCATTCAGACACTTGAAAATAACAAACCTGGCGCAGTGACGTTGTTGTAAATAAAAAATAATGTGGCTGTCTCGTGAGAGTGCACTCTTTATGGAATCTCAAACATACAAACAAAATAAATAAATAAGTGTAACCTCAACTTTAAAGGTTCACAATATTGAACAAATAGTACAATGCCATATACGTTTGCAGATAAAATACACTACAGAGATTTTTGAATACACATATAAGTATATAACTATATAATATACTTAAGTATATTTTGTATTTGCTTATAAATCATGAATGTATATATTTTTTCTAATATTACCTATTTAAAATTTGTTTTCCAATTCAAATAAATGGTGTACATTCTATTACATTGAAAACGCATTACCTATCTATAGACTTACATATTTTTTAATGCATAATATGTAGATATTAAGTGAAGAAGTGATTATTTATTAAGTCAAAATTAAAAATAGTTAAATATTTTTTACTATTGATGACCGTGTACTTTTACAATAAACTTGACCGAATTTAAATTATACTCGGGTCATATAATTCATTACAAATTATTATTTATTGAATGACTATATACACAGCAAAATAAATCTAAATATATAACAAAAATCTATTATTTATAGATAAGATGAGATTACACTTTCAAATTCTATTTCCTTCAAAAAGGAAGCCAATAATAAATTATGTCTTACGATTATCAATCAGACGATGCCGAAGGCCTGCAAAGAAATCACTTAAATTTGATAAAGATGTGTAAAGTGTCGTTATAGTCTAATATAGCTGCTGCGTAGAAACGCTCAGTGATTTTCATATAAATTGTAAAAACTACTAAGGCATGACGGGCTTGGATCTGCCCGTCAATAAGTTATAATTGTGGTTATAATGGTTGACCTCCTCCTATATTATTATCTCGGCCAGGGCTAAACTCTTAAATTCGTGTGTATTCTTTACAATCATCATTCTATAGTGATCAAACTATTTTATATAATTCAATCGAAAAAAACCGAAAAGTTTCCCGTTGGGATACCAATGTTTACGTAGGTATACTTAACTTCTAGAATATCTATAACGTATTCATGCTCTACCCTTTGTGTAAATATTGGCCATTTTTTTTATTTTTTAGTCTTGAAAAATTAGGCGAGAGTCATAATGTTAGTATGTAGGTATCCTATATATATTGTAAAATGTATGATATATTTTATTTATATTTTTAAATTTAAGATTCGGTGGATTCAATAGGTAGTACAATACTTAGTATGAACTACTGTTTATACTAATTACTAAATGACTATAAAAATAAACTGTGCGTACGTATTTTTTAGATTTATTGGTAAAAGAATCAACTATTTACATGGAATCTTTTTTTAAATTTTCAATCCTTAGATATAAAATATGAACATTTCATACATTTTTAACTACAAAATAATTTTTCAATTTTCAATTTGATAAATTTTGCCAAAATTCGATCTTTAAATGCTTATAAAAAAAAACTGTGACTAATGATTTTTAATATTTTTCATCTGCCTTTGAAACAATATACTAGGAGCTTTCTATTAAATTTTCAAGTTTTTTTAACCAACAAATAAAATTTTATTGATATTTCTAGAAAAAAAACGAAAAATGAAAATATCCCTAAACAGTTCAAAATAAATCAAAATATTTTGAAAATGTTATCGTGTATAGAAAATGCAAATATAAACAACCAGTGAAAATTTCATGTA
>WHPZ01588524.1:0-51029 GCA_016617965.1 Macrosiphum rosae
TGGACGAAATTACATATTAAAATCAATATTAACGGTCTTGGTTTTTCGTTGTAATTTAAAAATAGTATTCGGGGATATATGATACCTAATGGATATTGTGATATGACTAATTTGGAATTTATTATAGGTATCTATTATAAGTCAATTTTTTTTTTTAATACCATCGATAAGTATATGTCTTATACCTAGATTGACATACCGTCTCCACTCAGAATCGTTTTTCTTATACAATGATATTATATCATTGAATTCAAATTTAATACCATCCATTATACCATGACCCACTTGTAACCTACAGTACAGCAGAGCGACATCCACTTTCCCACCTTTTTTTAAATTACTATTACACCCATTATCAAACCCAAATTTCTAATAAAAATTATTATTTATAAATACCTTTTTCAACTTACTTATAATTTACTTAATTAGTTTTTTAAATAACTTTTTGAAGTTTTTAGGGCATTTTTGTGTGTTTTTTAGGTCATCAACATCCTAACTCTACTTATGAGTTACAATGCGTTCATGATTTTATAATATACGGTGTGACAAAGGTAGCACCTATAATTGATTGTATTGTATATTTGTATTTACATCAAGCTTCTGATCGAAAGGCTGTGGATTATTATTTATGTGTTGCATATGTCACGTGTGTGTATAAGGAATGACACATAATATCCCTAATGTGTATGTATATGTATATTAAATCATTTCAAACCTCATATTAGACGTTATTAGTTATCCTGTGTTTTCATTTAAGTAGAAATATTTTATATAGTATTAGTAACATTCAATTTGTATACTACAAACCTACTATACAGTAAAGCAACATCTGCGGATTTTTTTTATTTCATGATTACTATATATAATAGACTAACTATCTATAATAACCTACTCTAGTTTTTCCTATGATATAATATTATGCATTGCACAATACATAATATAGGTACACGAAAAACAATTATATTCAATGTTATAAATATAATAATTTTACCATTAAAATCATTTGATAAGGAAATCGTATTTATAGATGGCTGTTGGTGATTAAATATGATCGTATTCGTATTTAAATAAAATGACCTTTAAAATAAATTATAGTTTGATGTACCTATTAAAAAAAAAAAATTGGGTTTATAATATATCTACTAAATATTTACATAGTAACAAATCACCAATACAGATTTCTGAATTTCTCATGTCTCAAGTTAAGTAAACATAAGTATAATACAAATATAAATTAATCAAATAGGGAATAGGTACTATTTTTCAATGATGCGTTATATTCCTGAACAATTACAATTTTATTTAAAATAATTAATTACATTTATAGCAATTAACGAGCATTATATTTATTCAAAATGTGTGCTCCATATTATTATATCAAAATAAAAAAAACAATTTTAAACAATTTAATGCATTTTTAAAGAAAAAAGTAAGTATTTTGATCAACTACGTCGATTTTAATGTTATGATTTATAATATTAATTTTAATAAGTATATAAAATAATATTTAATCATAACGATTTATACTGTAAGTCTTATTCGATTTTAAACTCACATATAAATTTGAAAAAATAAATTACAAAATATAAATAAATAAAAAAGTACCAATGGTAGAGTTTTGCTACATAGTAGAATTTCCAGTAATCCCAAAATCAAAGAGAAAAACCAAATAAAAATTAAGGAAAATCGGGAATTTGTATGCAAAATCGGTTTTTGATGTAACTTTAAAACAAATGAGCTTAGATATATGCAATTTTCACTGGTTGTTTATATTAGCATTTTCTATACACAATAAAATTTAAAAAAAAAAATGATTTGTTTTGAACTGTTTACGAACATTTTCAGTTTCAATTTTTTTTAGATTTTATTTCTATAAATGTTTATAAAATTTTATTTGTTGAGTAAAAAATCTTGAAAATGTAATACAAGACTTCTAATATATTATTACTATGGTATTTGAAAAATATTAAATATCCATGGACACGATTTTATTTTAAAGTTCAAATATTCACTAAATACATAAAAATTATGAAAATGTACAAACTATTTTGAGCTATAAATTTACAACAATTTTTCTTTTTTTATTTAAGATTTGAAAATGTAATACAAAATTCCTAATAAGTTTGTCTAAATTTATCGAAAAAAAAAATATATACAAGAAAGTCAAATTAAATTTTAATGAGCGTTTGAACTTCATATGTTTACAACATTACATATTATTATTCATTCGATTGTAGCGATTTTATTTTTTTGTTGTAATTCAATAACAAATAATTATAAATTTCACTGAATGTTTATATTTTCATTTTCTATACACTATAAAATTTTGAAAACATATTGACTTATTTTGAGCTCCTTACGGACAATTTCAAAGTTCTATTTTTTTAGTTTTTTATTTCTATAAATGTCAATAAAATTTTATTTGTTGGAAAAAAAAGAGTGAAAATTTAATATAATGCTCCGGATATATTATATTATATTACTACGAAAGCTGTTGAAAAATATTATTACATTATTATTATAGACTAGTGCCATAAATAGGTACAATATGTATAACAATAAATATGTTATATCTTCATCTAAGACATTCATTAAAAACTGTTGAAAAGTTGAATTTATAAGGAAACATGTTTGTAGTATATACAAGTATCAAAATGTGCATATATTTAGTGAAAATAATTTAGTAATGAAAATCTTTCCCATTTTTATTGTTAAATAGTAAAATCATAATACATCTTTAAGCAACATACATATTACTATTCTAAAATTAAAAAGCATAAGACATTACTATATAAAATAAAAATCTGTTATTGTTTCAACCGTAATATTTGTTCTGGAAAGATAAAATTAAACTTTTTATTACATTTTAATACCATAAGTTTCCACTTAATTCACCTTGACAATGGGGATATTGTAAGTTAATATATAAGGGATAAAAGGTAAAACCAAATATGTTTGATTCCTTCACAGCATAGTTAATATTTAAAATGTTTATTCCTTCACAAAATAAGGCAAATTTCCTTCACATTTTATTCAGACTAAGGTTTTGATTCTGAGGGTTACTACATAGTAGGATACACACACGTACAACATTGTAGCCAATACCAAGATATGAGTAAATATTTTAAATTTACACAAGATAGAAAAAAAAATGTCTATTACCAATAATATTTTTATTCATAAAAATTAAAAAACAAAACAACTGTCACTACGGCAAATTATTCCTAATCAAAGTGTATGGAAAAAAGCTATTATTGCTAAAAATCACTGTTCATTTTTTGATGTAATATCTTTTTTTATTTATTTTCTTCAGATGTTAATATATTTTTATTTTTAGTATTAACTGATGTATAACAAAATACAAAACATTTATTTATGCAATAGGTAAGTATACATATTTAATTTATAATTTTTGCTAAATTCCGCACACAAAAACAAAAAAATTTCAACCACAAAAATAAATAATTACCAATACATTTTCAGTGATCAGTCTTTAAATTTGAAGGCCATTTGTATGGTTTTGTGCAATAACTAACATTTTAAATCTTAACGTATTAGGAGCTAACATAGGTAGTATGAGTTACTTATTTGGGAACTTTCACAGTTGCACATACGTATGACATAGGTATGTATTGTTTGGCATGCTATGCTCCATGTGGGAACTTAAATATACTACTTTGTCCTGCAATGGTGGACAAACATTTTATCAATAAATATATCAAAGTACCCACCCGCGATTTGTCACAAAATATCAAAATAAGCATTAAAATGTAAGTACCTAACAATGTACCTTTATACCTACAAGATGTATACGCATAAATATTGTTCAAAGTTTTCATAACTCAGCCAAATTAATAGGAAAAATAACCGATTCACGATGAAAGACTTTACTTCAAAATATAAATCTCAATTCTTAGTATGGAAATGGAATTAGTACGTATAATAATCAACGTTTCTCAAAATTTTATAATTTATTTCTAATACAACATTTGTCTTGACTTTTAGTATTAAAAGAAATGTTAGCAGGTAGTACAATAATATTATACAATTGTTACAAATCAGAATGTATTGAAAAAATATATAGCTTATACATATTAAGTTTATTTTTATTTTTTAAACGAAGTGGATTACAAAATATATGAAATATGTTCCTAAATATGGGTAAAATAAAAAAAATAAAAAAATAAAATAAAAATAAAAATGGTATGTACAAAAACTATATAATGGATCGCTAAACAACATTAATCTCTATCATCAAAAATCATTTATCTTAACTACTATGTCAAATTTCTATATATCTATGGTGAATATCAATTTGTTTTAAACATTTAAAAATTATTTAATACACACGTCATAACACATGTTCAGAGTTAATACTAAATACAATATTACACATTTATTGTATAGATACTTTTTATAACCGATTTACGTTATCATTGTAGTCCTATTAATCTTCCACCTAAATTGTTTAACGCTTCCGTAGCTGACCTGGATAATTTTTTAGCGGTATCCACTGGAAACTGAAAATAAAAAAGTATAAAATATTAAATCTAATAAATATTTAGGCTGTAGATTATTGCATATTTAATTTTTTTCAAAACGTAGTAAGTTATAGATACTTAATACAGTATATAGTAAGGAAAAGTATTTTGCAAAGTGTAATAAAGAGATCACAAATGCACTTTGCATTGGTATTGTAGACACTCTAAGATAATAAACAATGAGAAATTCAAAAGCCTAACCATTTAAAAAAAAATAAAGTAAATATATATATATTATATAAATTAATAGACAGTCAGACAGGTGAAATATAGTTTTATAAATTATAATTTATTGTTACTTAATTATGCATAATTATTATAATAATTTAAAGTATGAAAAAGAGCCCTCTGCCCTGTACCCGATTTAATCAAAACCCAACACATTAAACTCATATAAATCGGAAACAATTTTTTATATAACACCAAAATTAACAAAAACCCAAATACTTATTGATTTCATAAATTTTATATCATTATATGTAATTTTGTATTAACGTTTTTTAGTTAGTTGTATTTTGTACTCTCTGTCTAAGGCGTGGGTGGAGACAATTTATGAACACAATTTAATATTGATATAAATGATCGTGAAAACAATGATAAAAGTTTACATTTTTTAAAATATTAAAAATAATTGTACAATCTTTTATCAGTAAAATTTAATAGTAAAAATAATATTCTAATAAGAATAGGTACTTGCTACAAACTAAAAAATGTAAAATCACATATATTCAATCCGAAACCTATTAATACATTATTCGGATTCAAAACCATGTACCTACTTAATAAAATAAATAAAAACGAAATTAAAATAGGAATAATTATTATTGTAATATTATTGTTGGTGCCATGACGGATCAACAGTCTTACAACTCTAAAGACTAGTGATGTGCCGTGGGTTACCCGACGGGTAGTTGAATATTTTGGGTATTTACCTACTATAATATTTAGCTACCAAAAATTTGGGTAAATATTTAGTTAAATTTTAGTTAAATTTTAATGAAACTTTAAATCATTTAGTTTATTGCGATGGATAACTTTAGTTATTGTCAAACGTAATCTTTTTTTATTATTTTATTGGAAAAGTCAGGAAACAATCATAAAAAAATATTGTGATATTCATGGATTGGTTTTAGCATAAAAAATTAATTTACCATATTTACCGGGGATTTGCCCATCACTACCAAAGACTGTCCAGTTCATTGGTAGATCTTTTCTTGGAATTTATTACGGATTTCATAATTCAAAAAAATTTTAATCAGAAATTCTGCATTAAATATATTATATTTGATTGATATTATGTAGAATCTATATTATACGTCATATTGCACAGATATTGTTTATACGAATTATTATGAATTTATTTATATGTTATAATATTATATAGATAGCAAGTATATAGGTATAGATATGGGTTGTACATAATTGAATTTTATTTTTTTTAGCCAAGCCCAATGTTGATGACAAGTGTTTTAGTTTAAATACCAGAAAATGTATGTTAAAAATAAGTCATCATTAAAAATACTAATACCAGTTATGCTACAGTTGTAATTATTCATCATATTGAATGTTATAGAACATAATATACGAGTGATGGAACATCAAATTTGACACGTGTTAAATTAATCAACTAATCTTGACCTAAATTTAATTTATGAAAGTCATATTATTATCTTTTTTCAAATTATAAAATACACCGTTACTTTCAAGCATAAATCACCTTTAATTAGTAAATGACGAAATGCATAAACCACCACACTTGGTGCTATTGAAATCGTGGTATCACACTTGCTATATATATTTTTTTTAAATGGAAGGGTTAATTATTGAAAAAAAGAAGTAACAATAGACAGTAGGTAGGTAGTCCTTTCTGTTTGTTAGATACGAAGGAAAAGTGATTTTGTTACGTCCATATATATTTATTTTTTTTAAGGTTACCATCTTAAAATATTATGAAAACCAATTTCATGAAACCAAATATTAATGAGAAATCTTACTCCTCATCGATAGTAATTTTAAAGAAAATCTCTTTAATAATTTTAAAATAATTTATGTTATTACTGCATCATAATTAGGTCTATAAAACGGTATTATATTATACACCTATACTATTAAATCAAATTCATTGATCCATATCGAAATTACAATTCTTATAGGTAACCTCAAATGAGTCATCCCATCGCGTTTGCCTCCAGGCAAGAATATCTGATTCTCTAAATCATTTTTTTTTTTTTTTTTTGAAAACTAACGGATTTTAGATATTTATTTTAGTTATTATTATCACAGGTAATGAGCGATTTATTAGGCTGGTAAAAAATATATATTACATATATATATTAAAATATACATGTGCGTACCTACACATTTTAAACAACATTCAAGTAAGAATGTTTTATTCAAATATATGCTTTTACTCCCAAACATATTTAAAATAAGTGCCTAAGATCAAAATGAATAATTTAACTATTTGTTCGGTGTTTAAATAACACGACAAATTACCATTCTCCAGTATACTTTTTTAATGTTTAAAAATCATAATATTTAAAGAAAAGCGTGCTCTGAAAAATGGTCATTGCTGAGGAAAATAATAATATCCATGAGGTAGACACGTCTTAAGGCTGAGTGCTAATTAAATAGCTTTTGTTTTGAATCAATCGGTGGACGGCATTACAAATTTATACGATAATATTGTTTCGAGCACATTTTCAAGATTAAAAACGTGTATCCACAATGTAAACTAAAATCAAACAAACCAATTAATTTTAAGTGAAATCAAAAAACGACGACAACTGACTAGGTACATTGTAGTTTTTTATATTTACATATTATCGTGTGCATCTTTCTTCTCAAAAATTTCCAATTAAAGTAAATAAATATATTTAAATGCTTCTAAACGGATAACGTATAGTATCTTCCTTAAGAGTACAAGGTCACAAGTTGTATTTACCGAAAGCGCCGAGGTCAGCATATTGGACACGGATTCCACGCCGCCGATAATACCTCTTCCAATCCTGTTAAACTTGTCACCGTCGTTGCCGTATTTCTCATCTTCTTTAGTCACATCGACCACCGGTAACGGCTATAACATAATATTATAGAAAAACTCGTGAATAGAGGAATAGGTTATAAGTTACATAAAAAACAAAACTAACGAATTTATAGCTAAAAATGTTTAAAAATTCAAAAGCATGTGTGCATTTTTATATCATACGTATAGGTATAAATGGTTTGGTCTTTAGTGTGTACTTCTAAAAGGAAAAAAATATGTAAAAGTCATGAAAACCCTAGCACTACTTAATCATGAGTCATTAGACTCTACCTGACGTTTAAAATTTAAATGACCAAGTGCCTCCATTCCCATTCGGACAGAAGAAAAAAAACCAATATATTATGAATTATAATAAATGACTAAATAATAAAAAAAATATTATGTTATGGCAATATTAGACTAATAAAATTATAATATTATATTTTTATATAACACTTATCAATCACCTGATAAAAATTACGATTTTTTTTTTATTATTTGTGGGACCTTCATTAAATTACCTTATAATCTGAGCAATCTGCCCTTCACAAATGGCTTACAATAGTGTCGACGATTATTACTAATTATGTGCTTATTATTTTATATTAATCGAGCACTATGTGCTGTTCTTTTGGCAATTGTAGCTATAACGTGTAGGTATATATGTTATCTTCGGTACCTAATAATTTAGTCTAATTAACACAATACTCAAAATCGAGTTTTATATTATATAATATATTTGAAATCATTTGTTAAATATATATTTGGTTACCGTTTTGTACCTATCACGTCTTTGATTTTATAAAAAAAATACAACGAGAACATTCCCTACTTCGTTTTACACACGTGAAGTACATAAAATATATACTAAATTGGACAAGGAATTATATGGGTAAATGGTATAATATGGGTAAAACTTCTTCTAGAGATAATATTGTAATTAATTCTCGATGGTTGACTCAATAAATCAATGAATAATATAGTTAGTATGGTAAATATTTATGAGGTTATGTAATATGTATATTATGTTATGTACATTAGTACATATTATACAGATAAGTAGGTAATTATATTTTGAAAGTTTTACACAGGTACATATTAATTATTGCTTAATTTAATCGTTAATCATAATCATTGTATTATTATTTATTATTATTAATATTATTATCATTATAGGTACCAGTGTATATTTTTATTTTTTATCTAATGTTTTGTTCACTAATTTTAATTTCGTAATAATTACAGTGTGTGTTTACGGTGATATACTGAGGGAAATATTTTTCAAAGATGAGTAACTATGATAATTTTGATACTGTCTATAGTATTATAATTAACATATTATTTTATACAGCATTCTCCGTGAAGTTATATCTTTTATTTTTAAAAATGAATATTAATTTATGATTATACATTTTTAATTAAATACCTAGATATAGACTATAGAGTACCTATAGATTATAACGAAATAATTGTGTAGTGTAAATATAAATATTCAGTTAATAGTTAAAATGATCATAAATGTACAAAAGTTAGTCCAAAATTATTTTGAATAAAGTAATTACTAATTACGTAATATAATTTAATTGCAACATTTTCGTGTTCTACTATAAAAGATAAATATTTAGGTACCTACTGTTAAAAATAGGTTTATGAATTATGTATTAAAAATATGTGGATTCACATCAAGTTTTGTGCAGAACAACCAATGTCCATTATTTATTGGAAGAATCTATATAATAACAAATTCTATTTACTATTTACCTACTCGCTGCGTATTACAACAAATACATAATTAGAGAAACGTGTTACATGAATATAATAGTGAAAACAATATTACTATAACCAATTTATTAAACAAAATACAGACTGATATAATGATAGTTTTTAGTTGTTCCAGTATCGTAAACAGAATCATACTTAATCGGCATAATTAATTGGCTACCTACTAACTGTTAGGTATTTCTAATTTATTATCAATTTAATATTTTTTAGTTGTCTTAATAAATTATCTTCGTTATTCAGAACGTGTAAATAATAGTCGTTAATAATAATAGTTAGTCGGACAGCGAATCTTCTTGTTTAGTTGAGTCTAATGTGGATTTTATTATTCGTTTTATTAAACAATCTTATTTCTATATCTTGTTTAAATTGTGACAACGCTATGTGGGTGGTGATGAGTTTATGAGGGCGATTGACTTTTGCAACGAAATAATAACGAACATTTTATTTTGTTGATTTGTCTCTTTCATTGGAGCTCTAACCTATTCGAGTATAATAATATACTGTTGAATAACATATATCACGTTTCGTGTCGATAAGTGATTTATTATTGACTATAATAATTATTATAAGCTCAAATTATTGGTAATTTATTTTTCATTTCCGTTATTATAATATGCATATGACGCTGTTACAATTTAAAGACATTATCATTTATCACTTGATAATGTATTATTTTACATCATTATTACATGACTACGATTACCGCATAAAATTAAGTACTTTTGTCATATTATATTATGTTATGTTGTTTTTTTATATTATTTTTAATTTTTCTGCAAATGCAATAAGTATTATTGTTTTTATTATATAATTGCGCAATACGCGTTTACCAGTTACTGCACGAGAAAGTTGATATAGACACTTCTGCAAATACAATCATAATAATTATGATATTATACACTTAGGTATACGCAGACATATACACAGTTATTACTTACTATTATTATTATTTATGCCGTTGTAAATATTTGTTACGTAACTACAAAACTATATGATTTGCCTATTACATTAATAATTTGTATATTATCTACCGGAGACATCATATATTATAGTTGTATGTCATATTATGTGAATATGTGTTTATAGGTAGTTTATAGGTACCTACCTACATATTTTAAAAACCAATAGGCAATAATGTAATTTTATACGTCATCATAATATGATAAATATTATAAATATTATAAATAATTTGGTAATTTATTAATGTACTTGATCAAGTGAATACTATTTCAGTGGTGCCAAACTCTTGACAAATACCCTCCCCCACATATGATGGTATTATTTACGATATATTCTGTAGAGACCAATTAAATATGAAAAGGGTAAAATTAACACAAGTAAAACTTATGATGGAAGAAGCCATTCATCGGTGGCACTGGATATTATGATAATAAGTAAAATATATTATAACAAAATATAAAGTATCTACCTAAGTCATTTTTTTTTTTTAATTGAGTCTTAAGTATCTGTGGCATACATTATTCGTATATTATAGTGCATTTTATAATAATATATCTTATGCCTGGGAATAAACGAGTTAAAATGTTAAACTTAAGTTAATTTTAACTTTTGAACTTAACTTTTACTATATTTAATATTCATTAACTTAATTTTTAACTTAACTGATTTTTATTGATATTAACTTAATAAAATAACGAGTTACTTTTAATCAAATCCAAGTTTAGTTAATTAATAAATAATTAAATAATAAAATTATTATTGATGAAACGTATTGAATAAACATTATTTCTTTATTATTTTAAACCATATTACTGGCTATTTATTTATTTAAAAAAAAAAATAAATAACAAGTTAATACCTAAGTTAATTGTAAGTTTCCGTATAACTTTTTCTTAACTGAGTTAAAAAAAATTAGGATAACTATTACCTTTAAACTTTTTAAAATGTTTTCTGTTAACTTAACTTTACTCAATCAAAAATTATCATTAACTTGCCGAGGCATGAATATGTTAGTATAATTTATATTGGTAATATAATGTTGAATATAATTATAAATTTGTAAGTAATAATATACATTTTCAAGATGGCCTATGACTTATAAATTATAATTAACATGATAAAAACTAAACAAAAATGTGTTAATGTGATAAAAACGCTTCCACGGAGGTGTGCAACGTAGTTAAAATATACACCTCTCTTGGATCTTGGATATTTTATTTTCATCGCCTGTCAGTCCATCGAGGGGCCATATTAATTATATAAATGTTAAAACACGTGTGATAAAAAATTATAAAAGTTATATTGAAAATTAGATGAATGCTGATAACATAGAAGTAATTATAGAAGGTTTCAATGCTGTATAGAAAGTAAAATATATCTATACTCGACCTGTTTTGAAATGTGGCGTGAAACACTAGCCGTGAATATTGGTTTTACAATAATAATGTTTTTTTCAGCCAAATCACTTAAAAATCGCATATTATTTGTTACCTAAAAGTATAAAATATAGATTTTGAACTGAATGCAGATTGAGCCAGAAATTTCTGAAGAACTAAGTTTTACTATAGTTATCAACAACTAACTATCGATGCGGAGATTATACATTATGATCACTGCTAAGAAATTTCAAATAATAGCTATCGGTACTACAATTTACCAATATAGTATAATGAGTGTTCAAATGTAATCCAGAAGTATAATTTTCAAGTATATAAATGAATAAGGACACTGATCCTTTTCCTTTTATGACACAACAACATCATAATATAGAATTTCGATCCTAAAAAATGTCACCCAAGACTGTAATTTAGTCAGAATCTGCATTCATGATAAACTCTGTATTTCTATTAAACCATGATAATAGCTTAAGTACGCGTTATATAGGTTTTAACGAGTTATGTATAATATGATGTGATTGCGCTGATGGTGGTAGCAAAACTGTAGCTGTCAATTATTTTCTTCGTGCATGTGACTAAAATATTCAAAACTGTCGCAAAAAATCAACTGCTGCACTATAAAGTATAAACCATAGGTATAATAATATGTGCGTTATAGATAGGTATATATCAGATATGTATGAAAAAGCTGTAGTCGCGGTATTATTTAGGTAGATGGTTCCAATATAATAACATCACTATATTCATTTTGATTTTGTTACAAACTAGTAATTAGATCGTGACAATAATTATTAGAAATCTACTTAATATATAGCATTAAATTTTACTATACAGGTACGTCATAATAAAGTATCGGAAATGGGTCAAAATGTCGAAATCGAAACAGAAACGTGACGTTCACTGTATAATCTATGGCTGTTAGTCTAGGTATTTTATTATGTTATTAAATAATATGTCCATAGTCGGATGCTGTGGACTTGGACCCCTTCCCTTCTACAGCCATGCCCCCTCCACGTTTATACGCACTGGTTGCGTAGACAAATGTGTGCTATGTAATCGACTCAATTAATGTATGACNAAGCTACAGGATATACGACAGAAAAAAAGGATTATATTAAGAGAGGAAAGTGGTTAGCACGGTCGGAAACACGTAACAATTATTAAGTTATTGATAATTATAATAATAATATGACGTGTGTTTGTAACGGCATAAATACCTATATAAATACATACGTATTATCGGTACATCGGGATCGGGTAAATCACGCAAGTCCAATCAAAACTCGAGTCGTAAGAACCCATCATCACCCATTCACCCATGCCGTTCGATGATTATGATAACAATAATAATAATAATGATAATATTACGAGCGCGCCGTACTTTCAAAAAATTCAACAGCTTGCCCTGGACGAAGGACAACTGCCGCTTCTCCCTGTCCTCGGTTCCACCGTTTTTGTTCTCGTCGTCGGAGGTGGGTTCGTCGTACTTGGCGTCCGCTAAGGCGTCAAGGGTCGGATCGAACGGTTGGTCGGACGCATCGGCAGCGACGCTGTCGGGCGCCGCAGGAACAGCGGCGACGCGGTCGGTCTGCTGAAGTCGTTGGTCTGGCACCGGAATGGCGAACGACGACAAGCAGAAACACAGGGCGATCCAGACGAAGGTCGCAGTGGTCGTATTCATGACGCCGGCGGTGGAGATCTGCTGCAGTCGGTGGTTTTCGCGTTGCGTTCAATAATAATATTATTGAAATCGGCGACTTCCGGTCACCGCGGTTTCTGACGTTGTGGACCGTGGTAGATGGGTACAGGTGGTTAGGCGGACGTGTTCCGATTCGATTTTTCGAAGAAGCGATGGGAAAACGACGCCCGCGCGAATATCAAGGAAAAATAATATGTATTTGCGACGTGCCCGCTCGCGAGTTTATCACACTGGCCCGAGTCGCGGACGGTCGGTCGAAAGCTATCGTCGTGATACCCGTTTTGGTGTTGCGCCAGTGAAAGTAGAGTGTAACAGTACTGCTTCTACTACTACTACCATAGTACTACTACTACGGCTGTTATTACTGCGGTATACTGAATAACTGTCGTCGACGGTTTGACGATCGATTTCACCGAATCAAAGACAAAACTGCATTTCGTATATATTATAAACGACACGATAATAATAATGATATATTATTGGCTGCATCCGAATTGGTTCCCACACCTAAAAATAATGACATCCGATTATCCGAATTATTGTTTTCCGGTATTCTAGGCGGAATTGGTTGCCGATTAAGACTTTCGAATGACGCGAAATGCGATCTAATAATAATATTATCTAATATGCATATTAGATAGGTACCTATAGGTATTTACCATGGTTATAATATGTACGGGTGTATATAATGTAATAAACTAGTAATAATAGCCATTTAGATAATAAAAAAAATCCGTGATGAAATAGGTGTGATACGGACGATTACCTTATAGTCGTTACTCGTTAGGTACTGCATTCACTAATCAACCGATGACCGTATGAGTGGAGTGTACATTGCAGTGGTGTTTGCGTATATTTTTCGTTTAAAATTTATTTCTTGGATATAGAATTTTTATGTACAGTGAAAAAAATACTTTTTGTATTTATAGCTTCGGTCGAACGGTCTTAGATCAATTAAAAGGTTATCAGTTTCACTTGGGCCAAACATTTGGCGGAGGACGATACAATAATGACTTTACAAGATTTTAAAAATAACTAATATAAGGATTTCGAAATAGGACGAAAATTAAATGGTTGCCTGCAGAAGTTTACGATAACTACACTAATGGTTTGATGTCAACTGTTAATAAAACCAATTAATAATGGATTGTAGAATTATTTTATTATAATATATTAGAAAATTATATTGATAAAGACAGCTCATTTCCGTCAACAATGTAGGCGGTATTTACTAGTAGTTAAAACAACTAGTTGCTGAATAAATAATTTGAATAAAATTATTTCATAGCAAATTCTACTATATAGTTTCTATTATGTAACTTCAAATATTTTAAATATTTATCGATGTTTTAAATGTAATTCAAATTGAAACATAATATTATGTAAAAGTGTGAAGTATGAAAAAACAACAGAACCAGAAGTCTAAAATAAAAAAACATATACATAAAAAGATAAATGAAATAATTTAAAAAACAATTAAATAAGTAGATTAGAATTCATAATAACATTTGTTAGATTTTTATCTAAATAAGATAAAATGTTTAAAACAATATAAAATTAATTAAATATATAATAAAAAAATAAAATACATTACCTATACCTAATATATTTTAAAACGAAAAACACAATTTTTAACCACGCCTACATAATATGTTATAGTCTGTATAAAATGGGAAGGAAAATGGAAATTGCTCAGAAAATAATTTAGGAACAAATTATTCGGATATACCTTTTGGAACAACTCGGGAATAAATTCGAATATACCCATTAGCGGATCACCCGGATATACTGTACTTACGCTAAAAATATCGAACGATCTAGGTAGGCCGATAGCTAAATTCAGCCACCTTAACCTATATTATATATAAGTATATTACACAAGTGCGGTCGAGTCAAGTAAAAAAAAAATAAAACTGCAAGGAAAAAACCCGTTACATTTTGAACAATATTTTTACTCAACATAGTAGTATCGGACAATACAAATACAAAAACCTCGTGCCTTGTGTTAAGGATAAAGTGGAAGCTGACAATAAGCAGAGGATTGTTTTGAACACAGTCTAGACAACTTGGTCCTTAATCCTTTTATCGAAAAATCATACCAAGGACTGATATAACAAATGGACTACCAAATAATAATAAAACAAACACAATAATTATAACCTTTTTAGTTTAACCAAGCTGGGACAAGACGTAACCAATTTAAAGTTTCGTAGTCTATGAACAAATATATGTTTTATACAGAACGATTCGGTTTAATTTTCCCTTTCATTTTTAAATAAATTCGTTACTTCTGAATTTTTTTTTTATCTTCTAATGTTATCAAACTATTTTTTCAAACTATTGAATTCTTTGTACTACTTAAGGAGTGTGGTGATACAAAATTATGTTATTTGAATGAGAACCTTCATTTTTACTGTAAATTATTTAGTGGCAAATTTTTTTGAAAATGTTTATTTAAGTACCTAATTCAACATTTTAACGAGTACTATCTCAGTTACTGAAATGTTCAAACCAAGGATAATCGTCCATAAAATGGGTTTATAAAAATATAAAATATTGGATCTAGTATTTATTACTCTTGGACCATCTTAACAAATTATTTATGTCGATAGATTAATGTTAATCACTACATTTTTCAAATTACCATTGACCTCATATCTCTCAAATCCATTATCATGGACCTATTATCCTTAGTACATACAAAAAGTTAAATAACACAAAAACCACTAGTTCAAATATTGATTCTGATATTATGTCAACATTTTTAGATAAATTGTTCGGTAAATAATTTACAACAGAATAGGGGGATTGTCATTGAAATTAGAAAAAAATAAAGTTTGTTGAAAATTCTTTAAGCAGTACAAATAATTTCAAGAATTTGAAAATATGGTCTTTAAGTATATTATTTAAAAATTTAAAAAATCATATTATGAATATCTGCATTCATTAAGAAAGAAAATGGGGATGAACATGCTTGATGAATGACCCTGTATATAAGGGAAAATTTAATTATAATACACTAAATTACATGAAAATGTTATTTGAGATAATCTATAACCAATATACCTACATGTCACCACGTACCAATACCGTTACATGTTGAATAATATTTCTACTCAAAATATATTTTAGTGGTAATACAGACAGACAGCTGAAATACTAAAACCTCGTACGACTTGGTTTTTTTGATACTTTGTATTATTAAAATCTACAGTCCGCAGTCATAATTGTTCATGATCCTGTAATCGATGATTGCCATCGTTATAATATTATATTGGCATTATTATTAGGGCGTACGGAATATAAATGCAAATTGTATTTTTTTCCTGAATCTCCGAAAACATTGATTTACAACTACAAATAACTTAAATATGAAACTTTTATTTTGCATTTTCCATGTAAAACATCTAATAAGATGGCGTGGTGACGTCTCCATGCTCACAACATATCTAATCCGCCTTCAAGTCAAAGATTAATTTTTCTTAAAAAAAACTGAATATTTTGTTTTTGATTATTCCATGTTTAAATAAACTTTAAATGCTTTAATAAACCATCCTTACAATTGTATGCCATTTCAGACCATTTTATTGAATTATTGTTACGACATTTTGTAAAAGTTGAGTAAATTTTTCGTATACATTATAAGAATGGATAATATTTGATAACAATTGTATATAAACTACACGTCTACACCACTAAAAATAAAAATAAAACAGAAGTTAGTGTTTATAGTTTGCTTCATTATGCTCAGATATTATTTATTTGATCTACCATATGTAGGTAATAAGGTTAGATTTTCACCTAAGTATCTGACAACATTATTTTTGTCACGATTAGGCAGATATTATGACGTGTGTGATATAATATAGTATCATATTATATAGATAGCTCGTTTTCTTTACGATTTGCGTCAATCACGATAACGCCAAATCACGAAGAAAAAATAATATAAATGGATTTTTATTTAATCATTAATATTATTTTAGAACTCAAAAAAGATATTAAAAGTAATTTTTATTGTTTTTAAGACATTTAAATCTGAGGCCGAAATTATTATTATAATATATAGTGTATAAAATACATTGATTTTGCATATATTATTATATTTTTAACGATTATCTTAATGTTTATTAAAATAACATAAATACGGTATATTAAAAGTTTAAGTACGCTACGCTGGCGCCAATAAACGGGACGAAACCCGTTATGGTGCCTTCCGGATGGTGGTGAGTACATCGTATATATATTATGACAGTAATAATTTATTACCAGACGTAATCCCAAAACGTTACGATGCTGGCTGACATAATGTTATACTATTTATTTTATTTGTAATGTTAAATAAAACTGGTCTCGTATACCGGATATGAAAACTTTTTTTTTTTTTTTGTCCCTGGATCGATCGGTCATGGCAGAGTAAACAGTCGATTACAAAATAGGTATGGTTTATAGTGTATATATTATATCGACACTTATGGTTCTCTGATAGTATTATAATGCCACCCAATACGAGAATGGACGTGAAACTAAAACGTTAACTACATTAAAATAATTAGGTATATTATTCATTTTATCTAATGGGTCTGCGAGATGGTATAACTTTCCATTTTCAACGAGTTTTTCATAATTCAGTAATAATGAGCGTTCGGTTAGAGTTCTTACGTAATATTGTTCTTATTATTCTAAACTAGGTATATAATAATAATATAGTTCGTATGGTAATCAAACCTGAAACCACTCGACAGTCATGTGTTCGCAAAACTCGCCGATTATCATTTTTTTTGTATATTTTGTTTTTCCTACTTTAATTAATAATTATTTCTTTTCGAGTTATGCTGAAACACGTGACACCTAAAACTATTCGTTTCGATAAATTGCAGCTATGGCTAATGAACCGTGCTAAGTATAACGTGCTACCTATCTACCGGCAAGAAGAACATTATCAGCAGTTTAATAATGAAGATTAAATTGCCGTTTTATTTTGTGTAGCTTTCGTAAATTTACGAATTGAGTTTATTTATTATATATTATATTATATACATAGATACCGGTGCAAATTTAAACCACTTGTTCTTCCCTAAAATTGGCCTAATTAATACTTACGTGTAAATATGTAATCATGTTAAATAATATACATTTTTAGGATCGAAGCGAGTAGGTATTATACAACTGAATATTTCGTAACTTCCCTAAAAAAGCGATTCAGCAGTTGTAAAATAATTAACAATTCGTATCAAATATTAGTCATTACCCATATAACAACACATTTTTGAAGGAACATTCAATTATCCCAATGGGGAAAAATTCAAAAATGCTATTATTGTGTGCTCGATTGTCGGATTAAATTTTACAGCAACATCGATAACGATTCTGAACAAGCCTATATAATAGCAGAGTTTGCTGGAATTTTTTGACAGTAATCTATTTTCTTTTGTACACAATACACATAGACACAGTCTATAGCAGAACACAAATACTTAGACAATTTAAAACGGCCTTCTTGACACGCTAGTACAGTACTAAACTAGACTATTGATCCATAGTATAATGCCACAAGCAATATAACAATATTTGAGCGTTTTACTTTTGTTTGAAAAAGTACGTGTGTGAAGATACGCCCCCCCCCCCCTTTTGACCAATTTTCTCCAAACCTCCAACCATTATTTTGAAAATAATTAGTAAAAAGCGGTCAAGTGGATATCGCTTCACTGTACAGACGTACAGTAGGTTACAAGTGGGTAACTGTAATGGATGGTATGAAATTTTAATTCAAGGATATAATATAAATGTTTACGAAAAACGATTCTGACCGGATACAATTTGTCAGCCAATGATATTTTATATTATATTTATATTATACTATGTATTTTTAATATTTTCCAAACATAGGTCTTCGAATTTCTTTTTAATTTTTCTAATATATATAATAACAGTGATAGTTTTCAAAAAAATTGAGAAAATTTTTTAGGAAACTTTACAAAATGGGAAGACAACTCTACACACGTTAAAAAAGTGTTCTTAAAATATAGAAATGTCATCGTTTGTCATTGTATAAAATGTCCCTTGCTTTGATCACATTGTGTAATACAGTTAAAATACTAAAGAACTTTAACTTTTAGGTACCTACCTCACTATCTATCATATAAACATAATATTATAATATATACTCACAACATTACAAAATCCATAATCCAAAATCACGCTTTAAATCGACGGATATGATATTTTACAAACACTGAAACACTGTTTAAAGCGTGTACTCGGAAGGTATACGAAAACTTACATTATTATCATCCGGCTGACTAAAATATTTAAATAATCCGTGTTAAAGTGCATTTTTGGATACAATAAAATAAATATAAATTTACCTTTACATGATGACATCATATTTTATTATTTTATCAACATGTATAATGTTTTATTTTGTTTTCTAACTTTCACCAGGGCGCATTTATGTTTCGAGACACTAATAATAATTATGTCAGATTCGTCCAACAGTGCGATTATGCAATGCAAATGAGATACATATAGGTACCTATACATAACTAATATAATATTATTGTATTAACAAAATGACTAAAAAATAAAATAAATTTTTTTCAACTTACTGGTGTGTATTTCTGTATTTAAGATTATTTACTTGCTCTTTAAAATTGACATAACTTTAAATAGATTAAAATTGACAATGATAACTTTATAAATTAACAAATTTTAATACCATCACAGCTTCCACCAGCTCAATTGGTATGTCATAATATTATTCTGTTACCTACTTAAGAAATTATATTAAAAAAAACTAATGAACGCGTCCAGAATAACTTTCACCCAAAATACATTCGTTTGCCTCATAGTTCAGTATATTTAAAAATATTGATGTTTACACTTCAATCAACAGATGAGGTAAATATAATTTATACTCTATTCAAGGACTGTACGAAAAAAATAGTCATCATGTAACCCGATTTCCGTGTATATTTATTTAAAAAAAACATTTAAATGCAATTTCGACACACTCTAACTTTATGGCAATTTTTTTTTCTTATACGATATTGATATAAGATTTTTGAAATGATATTAAATTTCCTAACACTGTGCAATTACAATATTAAATTATAGCTCAGTGTTTGTTCATGATGATCAAATTATTAAATTAAAAAGTTACCACGATGGTTGGAACGCGTTATATTATAGAGTCGGTACTAGCTGGACAACGTTTCTATTGCTAGGTTTTTGTGATTATGCCAGCAGTATATTACCAGGTATGCAATCTACTTGTGGCAGATCGTAGACCCTACGATGTATATAAATTAACTCTAAAGTATCAAAGTTATACAATCAATTAATACAAAATCCTAACCTAACCTAATTGTACTTAAATCCGATTAATAAAAAAAAACCAAACATTCGTATGTATAGATAGAAAATAAATAAAGTAAAAACAATGCAATTAATAATAATAATTAATATTATTATTAAAGCCTATAGCAACCATTTATAAACAAAAATTAAAAAAAAAAAAATTACAAAATGTAGCCTAATATCTTCTTCCCAGTGGTCTAATCTATCTCCGTACCAAATTTCATCGCAATCTGAATAACGGTCATAGGTTCAAACATTTTTAGTCTTTTATATATTTAGATAGTCAAATTACAATTACTATCGTTGTTATCTGCAACTTTTCTAGAATCAATGACATTGCTTGAAACCATTTTTCAACTTATTTTTATTATTATAAAAATTATACATAGGCAAGGGTGGGCATTAATTTGTTAAAAGTTAAATATCAAATAAAAAAAAAGGGGGGCTCTGCTATACAGTAGGTTACAAGTGGGTCACTGTATAATAGATGGTATTAAATTTGAATTCAATGATATAATATCATTGTATAAGAAAAACGATTCTGAGTGGAGACGGTATAGTTATAAGACATATTAAAAAATATTTACCTATAATAAATATCAAATTAATCATATCACAATATCCATCAGGTACTTATAATGCGTTATACATCAACAACAAACCCTGATACTATCATAGATATATAATAGTATACTTAAGAAGTTTCAAGTACCCACGAATAATATAATACAATCAGAACAAAATAACTAAAATAGTTATTCTAGGTTTTTTAATATGTAATTTCGTGAAAATTTGAACTTAAAATGACTATAAAAATAAACTGTGCTTGTGTATTTTTTAGATTTTTTGGTAACAGAATTAACTACTTACATAGAATCTTGTTTTAAATATTCAATCTTTAGGTAAAAGAGTTGAACATTTTATACATTTTTAACTACAAAATAGTTATTCAATTTTAAATTTGATATATTTTGTCGAAATTCGATCTTTAAATGCTTATAAAAAAAAATTGTGCCTATGTATTTTTTATATGCTTCAACTGATACTGTAACAATATATCAGAATCCTTTTATTAAATTTTTACACTTTTTGGCCCAACCGATAAAACTTTATTGATATTTATAGAAAAAAAAACTTTTATTTGTTGGTTCAAAAAGCTGAAAAATGTAATAGAAGGCTCCAAGTATATAATTAAAAATTCTTAGTCTCTTTTTTTTTATATGCATTTAAAGTTCAAATATTAAAAAAATTCTTAAAAATTACGAAAATTTGAAAAATATTTCGAGTTAGAAATTCATAAATAGTAGAATGTCCAGTAAAGTATAAAATATAAATTTAGTGAGTATACTATTATAGTGTAATGTATTGTTTTGAATATAATTATGAAATTGAAAAATCACCACTATAATATTATTGGTACGTGTTATAAGAGTATAATAATTAATCATATTATTCTATATTAGGTACTATCTTTATCATCAGAAAAATTTTTAGAATCAGTGAGATGAGAAGCAGCTAGAAGCATCCTCCCAAACTGTGGTCCACGGATCCCTTGGGCTCCACAAGTATACAGGAGGGGTTTGCCTACGTAAATTGAAAATACTGATGGATATTTATTAGTATCACATAGGACATAAGCCATAGGGTAATACAGTTGATTAAAAATACATTGTCGAAATATTTATCGTTTAAAATGCAATTAAGATTAGACACCACTAATCGAGTCAGTCAAACAACCGAATTATTATTGTTTATTATTAGTATTTTTATTAGGGATCCACGATCATTTTTATTATGGCTAAGAGGAGTGGAGAAGGAGTTTGGGAAACACTGCCTTAAGTTATGAAACAACCCTAAAGATGGGATTTAACTATTTTATTTTTTTATTACTTTTCAAAACGCTAATTTTTGACAGTTTTTTTGACCTTAATCAAATAAAAAATACGGTAGAAAGTTGAAAAATAATGAAGAGACGTCAAACAATGTGTGGTAGGTTCAGTATTGTTTAACCCTTAACCTTGGTAATCATAAGATCAGGATTGACTGTGTTAATGTGTGTTGCAGCAGTGTACCTATTTAGTACCTACTCACGTTGTAGAACATTGTAGGACGAGAACGTCACTTTTCTTACGTACACCTGCACGGCTGTACGTCAATCATTCGGTAAGGCAGAATTTTACGTTCAGATTTGGTTTTGAAGTTGTGGCCTTTGAAAGTTTATCATTCATCAAGGTAATTACGTCTTGTCGGTGCGCAGAACGTACAGATAAGTGATAACACGGTCGATAGTATGAAGCCCGCAGCCCGTGGGTCATAGACTAATAATAGTATTAAATAAATAAATATTTTACTAGTACCAAGTATTACTCTATGAGCCGGGTTTACAGCTACCAAGGTCTAAAGATAATATAACTATATAATTTAATGTACTCATATTAGTAACATATTAGAGTAGTATTATCAATAAACCTTGCACTGCTACGTCGTCTGTCATGTATTTTTACTCTGATAAAGATACTTAACGTGTATAACATTGACAGATAAGTATGACAAGTAAATAGTCACTGGACTTCGCCTGCCGGTTGCGATGGCAAACTCGAGGTCCTACAGACCTCTTGTGACATTGTCAGTAACACAAGTAATCGCACTCGCTGTCTACGACTGACGGCTATAATGGTCTGTGAAAATGATTGTTAGGCCAAAGGAGAGTAGTTGTTTTTATTTTATATTAAATTTGGTTTGTATCTCTCGGTCAACAACCTTAAAAATATATTACAAGGTTCCTCACAAGTTGTTTATACTGTAATTAAAAAAACAAATTAAGCGTACTTCCACAAATATTTTTTATGAGCGTTTGAATTTTAAAGTTTGAAGAAATTGGATATTCACACGTTTACACGTAAAATAATGACTTCTGATCAAACAATTAGTATTTTCTTATTTGGTTGTATTTCAGAAGTGATAATGATCATATCAATTTGAAATTTTCACCAAATATTTATAATGACATTTTCTATACATAATAGTATAATATACTATAACGTTATATTTGACAAAAAATATTGACATTTGTAAACGTTGTTATAATGGAAATCGATGATCAAAAATAATTAAATACAGTAAAACAAAACATATCGCAAAACGTAATTTATAGAATATCATTAAACGAAAAATAACGCACAACGTAATTTATTTAATATTATTGAACGAACTAGTTGAAAACGTATTTATTTAAAAGTTCTATTGGTTTCGTAGAAACATTTATTCCATGCAAACAATCTAAGAATTGATTATAATATAATATTATTTATATTCCTTATCCTTGACATTACCTACCCGGCGGGTAGTACCCGCATTAGATATTATTTTAAAATTTAATAGGTATAACGATAAACGCAAAACATGGATAACATTTTAATTCTGAATAACGATAAACGCAAAAGTTGGATAACGTATTAATTGTAAATAACATAAAACGGATTTTTTTTTTGCAAACCCTGCATTTCATACAAGGTTCTTTATAAATATTTCGAAGTGAAACCAAAAAACTAAAAACACAAAATCAACATTTTAGATTCTGTGTGGAACGATGAATGTATTGATTTTACAATGATTTTTGTTTTTTTTTTTTTTTTTAGGACAGTAAAAGTATTAAAAGTGCTTGGATTTTCTTCAACAGTATCTTTTCTGATAGGAAAGTGAATATAGTTGGTCTATTGGGGGGTTAAAAGTAAAAATATCACATTGGTTTTCAAAAACACGGTAAAAACAAAAGAAAAATTAATTAAAAACGGGAATTTGAACGCAAAACCTGTTTCCGACAAAATCGATTTTGGTTTTTGGTGAAACTCTTAAACAAATAACCTTAGGTACATGACATTTTGACTGAATGTTTATATTAGCATTTTCTATATACCATAACTTTTCCCAATTATTTAAACTTATTTTTAGCTCTTTACGGACATTTTCAGTATCCATTTTTTTTAATTTTTTTTTTTCTATAAAAATCGATAAAATGTTATTTGTTGGTTATAAAAACTTAAAAATTTAATGGAAGGCTCCTAGTACATTGTTTCAAAGTTAGATGAAAAAAATTAAAAATCTTTTGTCACTTTTTTTTTTTTATAAGCATTTAAAGTTCAAATATTGACCAAATACATAAAAATTACGAAAATTTTAAAATTATTTCTAGTTAGAAATTCATAAAAAATTTTCTTTTTAAATCAAAGATTTGAAAATGTAATACAAGATTCCTCATACATTTGTCTACCTTTATCAAAAAAAAAAAAAAATGTCTACGAGAATGTCAAATTAAATTTTTATGAACGTTTGAAATTCATATTTTTACAAAATTTGATATTCACTCGATTTCTCATGTAACGATTTTCTTGTTTTGTTGTAATTTAAAAACGAATAATTTTAGATACTTGAAAATTTCACTGAATGTTTATAGTAGCATTTCCTATACACCATACAATTTTGAAAATAATTAGACTTTTTTTGAGCTGTTTACGGACATTATCAGTTTTCAATTTTTTTTGTTTCTTTTTCTATAAATATCAATAAAATTTTATTTGTTCGGTAAAAAAGTGTGAAAATTTAATGCAAAGCTCCTGATATACTGTTACAATAGAGGTTGAAAAATATTAAAAATACATAATCACAATTTTGTTTTATACGCATTTAAAGTTCAAATTTTGACAAAATTTAAATTTGAATAATTATTTAGTAGTTAAAAATTTATAAAATGTTCAACTTTTATATCGAAGAATTAAAAATTTAAAACAAGATTCCATGTAAGTAGTTAATTCTGATACCAAAAAATCTAAAAAGTACATAAACACTGTTTATTTTATAGTCATTTTAAGTTCAAATTTGGACGAAATTACATATTAAAAAACCTAGAATGACTATTCTAGTTATTTTTTTGTGATTGTATAATATAATTCGTGGGTACTTGAAACTTCTAAAGTATACTACTATATATCTATGATAGTATCACGGTTTATAATTGATGTTTAACGTATATTATAAGTACCTAATGGATATTGTGATATGATTTATTTGGAATTTATTATAGGTACCTATAATTGGTCATTTATTTTTTTAATACCATAGAAATTTATATAATAATATGTCTTATACGTATACTGACACACCGTCTCCGCTCAGAATAGTTTTTCTTATACAATGATATTATGTTATTGAATTCAAATTGAATGCCATCCATTATACATTGACCCACTTGTAACCTACTGTACAGCAGAGCACCTTTTTTTTATTGACATTTGAATTTTAAATTTGAATAAAATTTGATATTTAAGTTATGTTTTAGGATAATTTTATTGTAATTAAGAAATACTCGTGAGGACTTGTACGTATATTATCATATTTTACTATACATGCACGATGATATTTTTAAAACATTTACATTTATTTTTATATTTACTATATATTATTATCAAGAACCTATTCACCCAGTTATTTTATTCAATGATAGTAACAACTAACAATAATATATTATATAAATACATAGATACTATCATAATATAGGTAGTAAAAAATATGAAAAATGCTATGTTATAATTAATTAATTAATTAAACTACCTATCTCATTAGTAAAAATATATTATTATCAAAGTTAGATAGGTAGTAGGTACTTAATATGCTATAAAGTCGATATACAATCTTATCTGATTTGTTTCTCTCGGGCAATGATTTAGCATTGAATTAATTTAAGATTAAGACATATCCATTACAGTGACTTAAGTACTCAATGATAATGTATTAACACTCAACTCCTCCTGAAAAGCAGAGCAGTTGCCTTAATGATTTAAGTTCAGACACACATTTTACCGACGATGGGTTTAATTTCTGTTAAGTAATAATATTTTTTTACATATTAATTGTTCACATCGACCATCTTTAACTTGGCAAGTGAAATCGTTTTTGGAATATCCGTTGTATATGTCATAACTAATCACTTCCACGATGACTGAATAAAAATGATGGTTACAACAATTGGACAGATCCATCAGACAGTTGTTTGTAAGTGGGAATCCGATTCTGTTTTAGAAAAATTGCACTGACGTCTAAAATTTGCTTTTTTGTTTTTGTTATAATATTATGCATGCTATCCTTTTCCTTGTAGTCCAATATGACCGGAAAATGTTTGTTTTTTGTTTAATTTATTATTTCAGAGATTGAAGACAACTAACAAAAGGATAGTAAAATAATAAGTTTTTTTTTTGTATACTTACCTACTTAAATACACCCATATGATAATATTGTAGGTACAAATTGTGCAATCAAACTATACAACTACTACAGTTACATTTAAAAATGCAGTATACGGGTGAAACCCGTTCAGTTAGTTGATTATAAAATAATTGATAATAGTAATTGAACAACAATTTAACTGTAGGTACAATAGTAACAACCAACATGAACTGTGCACAATTCCCCGACGCAATTCATTCCAAAAGGTACATTTAAGTGACTGGGTACGCAATTCGTGTACGTTAAGTATACGTAACATACCAGAATAATTAAAAACTACTCGTATTCTGAGTTTAATACATTTAACTGACTTAAGTACCAGATACCCATTTTAGAAATTTTATTTAGGTACTAAAATTATTATTTTAAACAATTTATCTTAGTATCTAGTATTTTATGCGTTGTATTCAAAAGTAAAATAACGATTTTTTTTTTAAATGATGAATGTATCCAGGTGCTTATTTGAAGTGCCTGGGTAAACATTATTGATATATATTATACTTAGTTTTTACAATCCAAATATTTTTTTTTTTTGCAAACGTCTTGCCAATCTCTGATTGTACAAGACATGTGCAAAATATTAAGACATTTAATATACCTAATACAATAATGTCATACTTGTTACCCGAGGAGATAATACCATTCTCAATAATCTTTGATGTTTGATATTGTGGGTAATTGTACACAAACATATTTAGCACACACACACAAGCACTCACCAGTACACCACATTTCTATACATACGTAGGTTATTAAGAGTCGTATTAATTACGATCATCCATTATACTATAATGGGTGTACATAAATAGTATTGTACGCACGAGGCAGAAATGCTCATAAAAACGTCCATCGCAATAATGATATTATCGTGTACCTCCTATATATTAGGAACATACGAGTAACTATAATATTATAGTATTATACACCATTATTTGTTACTTACGTAGCTATATAAATAAATATAGTTATAATCTCCGTTGGGAGGTTAGTAGGTTAGAGTGCAGCCATAAATGTAAAATAATTGACACATTCACATAAAACGCCGCCGATCAATATGAGAGAAAAAAATAATCATTTAGCTGGGATTTTTTTCATAATTAAGTGCGGTGAAGATTCCCATTTTTTATACCTAATATATATCGCTCCAAGTCATACTATTATTATTAGATGTAAGTACTCGTATTAATCACGATCGTCAGCTTGAATCAAAACAACACGAATAAGCCAAAACACTTTTACAAATTACTCAGAAAATGAAATAATTTTAAATTATCACAAGGCTAATAAGTAATAATAAATTATGTAGCTCCGTCGTGTGGCTTACGATCAATCCATATTGTTGTTGGTAGTAAAGGCGTTTTGTGTAGGCAAATTTTACACCACTGTATGTTACACAAAATATAGTAATTAAATTACCTGTAGGAATAACCATATTGAATAAAACTTTTTCAAAAATTTCAGATTGAAGATAAATTCGTTTTGTACTAGTGTCTCCAAGTCTGTTTTATTAAAATTTTTATTTTTTAGATTGGACAAACAACAAATTTCATACTAAAATATATTATTTTAATCGTACAAAATACTTGATAAAATATTATTTTACTTTATATGTAAGTACCTAAACGCCAAAGGCCAAACTAAAAAAAAATTTTAATGAATAAAGGATTACAAACACTTATAATTTCATTATTAAAACCAATATTATAAATTATAGTACCTACAATACAATTTTGTGGTTTTAAAGAATTCTAAAATTTTCAACAAAAATAAAATAAATTTAATCTTCTTGATAAAACAGTAATAGTTAGTATATAAAATGTAAACAATTTTTGACAAGATTAAAAATGTATACATTTTATGATAACACAAATATAAATAATATTATGTATTTCCTCAGAAACATACCTACAACTTTCATTAGTTTTATTTTGAAATAAATGAAATAAATCCAAATAATGTAGGAATATAAAACTGGCTAGATACCTATACTTGCTAAAGATTAAAGTTAGGTATGCAATAATATTTACGTATAAGTTATTTTCAGAAAATAATTTTATCAATGAAATATTAAATTATTTTTGGTAAGATAAGATAATATTCTTTCTACTATGTTTTATAATAATAAATTTATTCCAATTTCTTTGACTACTGATTTCTCCATGATTCATGTGTTATTGAGATTGGTCTAGATCAAAGAAAAAATAATTGGTAACAATGAATAAAATCTAAAATAATATAAAAATAATTTAACTATGATTTAATCCCCATTTAAAAAATATAGGATATCTTGTTTTAATCATAAGCATATGCCTGCATTTCATATTATGATGCATATTATCATATAAACAAATATTCTCATTGTATTTCATTAGTTATAATTTATAAATATTAATTATTATGTTTATTTGTAAATAGTACAACTAAATAATATTTTAAGGTTACAACCTTGTACCGAGTTTTTGTATTTGATAGTATGTTAATTATTTAAATTGTGTATGTTAAAATTCTATGCATTCATAATTTTTATATTTAATTGTATGTTTAATTATTAGTTTTGGAAGTATTTAGAGATGTAGCCTAATGATTGTCGGTGGACAGTGTCTAAAACTGGTAGTTATCAATTACCATTTTTACTTTTATAAATTAGTACTCGAGGCTGTAACCTTAAAAAAAAAGTTCAACTATCAACTAATAAATTGACGCGAGTACCTAATAATCTTGATATTATTTATTATTATTATTGAATACTATACTTAAATTAATAACTGTTTTTCATTTGTATGATACAAAATTAAGATTGAATGTAATAGATAACCAGTAACATATTTGGTTTTTCTATAATGCTCCAAAACTATAAGTAAAGTGTACTGTAATTTTAACATAGAATATTGTCGGATATTTTATTTAATTCCATACCTTAATTATCATTTAAATTAAATTTGTCTTCTCTTGTTGATCATTTTATAGTGACAAGTATAGTGTTATAGTAGAGCCTTCTAAGAAGTTTATACCATGCCCTACCTAGGTTCTAGTTCTTAATTTACAGCGCAGGATTCACTAGGAATTTATTACTTATTGTATTGAAGTAATAGTCCCTTGACAGAAATTGAAATATATTATTCAGCAGATCGGATTAATAATATCATTCAAGTTATCCACATATTTCTAAGATTGTTTAAAGATTCCTGGTGCAAAAGGAACTTGTACCATTATCGAGATTGACCTAATCACTTTAGAATAAAATATGTTAGAACATAATTTTTCCTTTAAAACTTATAGTATTGTAAACTTTCAATTGAAGTACAAAATATTGTTTTAAAATTAAATTTTGTTGGTTCATTGCATATATTATTATAAAAAATATTATAATTATTACTTATTAATTTGTAGATAGGTATGCACTTGAAAAATAAATCATAACTTACTACCTACTTACTTAATATTGTCAAGCTATACATTTTTCTGCAGTTTTTTACTTGAGTTAAAATATTTTAACCATAGTCAGTACAAGATCAGGTTTTTTTTATAAATAAGATTCTCAACATCGTTTCAAAAAAAATGCATCAAAATATTTAATGTATGCCTATAATATATCTACTGAAGAATTCCAAATATAAGCGACAATCGCTATACTAACAAAATCAAATGCAACACCAATTACTACCATTACTACACCAATATTATTTTCGGACCACTCCAATTAAATTGACATTTTTAAGACAGGGTACTTGGGTAATCAAACCTACCTAGGTGACTGTTCTTCGTACGATAATCGTTCTTCGTAGTAATTAGAAACCTTGTGTGCTCGGTTGCATTTAAACATATATCAGGCGCCTGTAATTATAATACAAATAAATCACAAGATAGCGCCATGAAATTTATCATTAAGAACTAAAAAAAAAAATGCAAACAAATATGCACATTCGAAGTACCTATTCTAAGTATTTTAAAGGCAATTTTAATGATTATAACAGTAAAATATGATATTTTAAAATAATTACAAATTGTATTTTTTAAACTGTGCCGATTTTATTCATTCAAAATATACTAATAAACGATTGATTACAATATAACTAAAAATAATTGTGTGACGGCAACAATAAAACTTAGGGTACTAGTGTATTTTACTATATTGTATGATTTGCATTAAAAAACACCTGTACTCAATAAATATGATAATATTATATAGGAAGTATTTTTAAATGTTTTATTTGAAAACTAAAATATACAAAAAAACGACATAATATTTAGGTAATATAAAAAAGTACATTCGTTTGATGCTATAAATTCTTAAAAAATGTCAAATTATACAACAATCATTAATATAACTGATTCTACGTCATAAAAAGCAGATTTATAATAATTTGATCTCCAGTGATCATGAATATATAAAAAATTAAGTAAAAGTCATAATAACATTATAACGGCTAACTCTATAATGACTAATCATGGTATATTATTTTAATAAAATAGGTAGGTTCCTATAAATATTATACACTTATTACAAGGTACCATATACAACTGCAGAAGTAAGTGGTCGGGGTTGTAATGGAGATTATTGTGCAGCTTAATTGAAGAGAAACAGTGAGAAAGTATGTAGGAAGTAACGACTATACCTATAATAGTACCTACTTACCCATCTAATGGCAACTACCGGTTAGTTTTAAATACGGATTGAAATCATCATTTCGACGACTAAAAAATAAAGAATGAGTTCCAAAAAAAAAAATAACAAAACATTTATAGTGGCAATTATGGGTTAGGTAAAATAAATTTTCAAGGTACCACCTCACAGATGATTTACTAAATACTGCAGATGGAGAAGATTTAGATGTCCTGAACTACGAAACAAACGAAATTCAAAATCATATTTTGCACCTCTAATTTATAGTTATTATTTTGTATTATAAATTGTATAGTATACCAATTACTAAGACAAATAGGTATCTAGTTTTAATCGAGTTCCCCACTTTTGTATGGACAAATCGGACAATATATTTCACTGTATAATTATTTTTAAATCAAATTTAATTGATTTCTATTTGTATTAAAACATTAGGTACGTATGTAACTTATACCTACTACATAATAAACATGACTATTGGTAGCGCATAATAATAATGTATATAATGGATATAGGTCATATGTAGCCACGTAACAGTATAGGCATCGCCATGACGAAATTAAACAATTTTAATTTAATTATTGACATCGATGATATGACCATGATATTAGTTATTAAGAAACCATAAGTGATAGAAATTATCATGTACGGTATACAGACGAATGACATTTGTTCAAAAGTATTTACAGAACATATTTTTAAACACTTATACATCTAATAAACCGAGTTTACAATTATACACGTGTTGTGTATATAGTAAGTTGAATCTACTCGGTTTTTAGACTGACGACGTACCTACAACACGGTGTAATGTGGTCCCGGCTATAAGTAACATAATATATAGGTGGTACTTAGTGGTACAGGTGGTAAAACAGTGTTGAATAAAGATGTTAGGCACTTAGGCTATTAAATTAGAACTAAAATAAATTAAACTGTTAATATTATAGATCACTTGTCCACATAAATCATAAAGCTAAAAAGTACAATCATGATGATCATGCACATATCACTCTTGTAAACCACATAATTGGGACAGCCGGTACCTACTTGTAAATACTTAGAAAACCTATGACCATGCACGTGTCGTTAAACTGTCGCAACAGCTAATGGAAATCCACAAACCTGATCTGTGCTGATCGATACTTCTATACAATATAATTATCAACAATATTCAGAACACTAAATAGGTTTAATATTAATATAAAGAATAGTTAAATTATATGTGTTGGTTTTCAGATTTTATATCGGTACCTACCTAGGTATATCTATTGCGTACACCTATAACGTTTAGGTGTCGTATATTTTACTACCTAAACATGTTTTCCACTTTTCAAAGTAAAAACTGTGAACAGAAAGAAAGCATGGCGGGATAAATATTAATTTATGCAACCGGTGGTTGGGCACTCATCTCGCTTTGCTATATAATAGTACTCGCGTGGAGAAAAGCGTTTCGTATCGTTGAAACGCCGTTTGCTCGGTAAACGTAATCTTGCGGTTTGTGCGAAAACATTATATGGCTTAGTTTATCGTGTGAAATCCGTTACAAAAGTTTTCATTTTCAGGTTTCAAATTTCAACAATCTGATTTTGGAAATTTCTGAATTTTACGTGGCACATTAATCTCGTCGTTCGAAAAGCGGGTTCGGGCGGAGCTCAATTACAACCGCACTTGCAGGTTGTGAGATTTCTTCAACGTGTTTTGTTCACTTCTACCGGAAAACTGGTGTATCATTTTTATACACATATCAAGTACTCAAAAAAAAATTTAAAAAGACATCTTCGTAGTATTATACATTATAATAATAAGATATACCTACTGATAACTTTAGTATATTTAATAAAATCTAAATACAGTACCTACAATATTTTTATTTTTTAACAAGTAAACTGCCGTGGTATTTCTTTAGAACTGTTTACGGACCCCAGAATAGGTACCTACTGGCGGGTTTCGTAATATTAATGCGCCATCGTATTTCTGGATGGTGAACCACGCAGGCCGCGGGGTTTCTTCTTTTTGTCGGTGTTTCTTTTATTTTGTCTAATTTTGTCGTATTTGATTGAGTACTAGATAATGATGCTCACCAGTGACGTAAATTATAAAAACAACAAAAAAATGACTATTTACCGAAATCGTCTCTTAACTCCTGAGAGTCAAAACATGTAAAATGAACGAGGTTAACATATTTAAACCTTACATATGGGTATTACAATACCAGATATGGTACCCGTGGCAGTCAAATTGTTAATATCATGAACATTTCAAATGTAAAACCCCAAAAACAAACATAATTGTGACACATTTCATGCTTCACTCATAATCTAAAATTTATAATATTATACACCACTATAAATATAATAATACACCCATCACCAGCTGTTATATTATGTGCAGTGCGTCACACAAATTTGTATGTTGTAATAATGACTTACGATCCCCTTAGGTGCACTGTTGAATCACTGTAAAATGTAAAGTATTTGAGTAGGTACCAATAATAAATATTAAAATATATATAATAAGCTGATATATATGCACTTCCAATATGTGCCATTTCAAATTCAATACAAATTGTCGAGTTATCATGTAGGTAGGTACCTATAATTATTTCTTAAGTAGATATTATTATTTTATACATTATAATTTTTTCGTTTTACTTAGATATACATTTTAAAAATAAACGCTGCTTCGTTGGCTATAATTCTCCTTTAGTAGGTATGCCGAATGCGTATTATTCAAAAAGCAGGCAAGTATTTCAAATAAAGTTTCATAAGATTTGAGTACCTCTACCTAGTTATTATTCAAATAGTGGTACCTAGCTAATATTAATGATGGTATGTTGTTATAAGAATTAAGAGTACCTACCTTTATATTTGATTATTTATTCAAATAATTCTTAAAAGTATTACCTAGGTACATTAAAACAGTGGGTAACTGATCGTGCGTACATAATAATATCATTTATTTGCCAACTTATGCAATACAAATACAGCTTAACTTGCTATATAGGTAAGAACGTAACGATTATTTATATTCAAGAATCGTTATTTTTTCAACTGGTTTCATAATAAATAATAATATATATATATAAAAAAAAGAACTTTTCAATAATATTTAAATTAAATTTTTAATTGTACCAAATAAATCAAAAATAAACATATTATAAAAAAATTACGTCACAAAAGTATTAACGTTTATTTTTAGCTGAACCAAACAAACGAAAAAACACCATTGATGTTCAAAAATTGATTTCTCTGAGCTGTTTTATAATATTATGTTGTTTTCGATTATTCGTGCTTACAAGTTCATATTATGAACCTGATCTAAATATGTTTTTTTCGATAATTATATCCAACTATTTAACACTGAAATGCCTGCAATTAATGTACCTAATGTTATGGGGTTCTGCATATTTTCAATTTTATACGATGTCTGGTAAACAAACAAATAAAATAAGCACACATGACTGGTTAGCAGATACCTACATAATACCTATTATATTTTCTTATGATACGTTCATGAATCATACGATTATATTACACATATTATATAAGACTTCGGTATAGATTTAAATTTCAAAATATCTATAAAAACTGTAATGCTAATGTATAATTTAGCCATAAACGAAATTCATAATGAAAACTATAAAATAGTGAAATGCCAATCTATTACGATATTATAAAATACCTACCTATTCACCTATTTACATTGAGTTTAAGATTTAAATAAATTATTTGATGAGTCCTATAATTTTACTCACGGAGACACATTTTTGTCATTTCACCGGGTTCAAGTCTCTGCTGCAGTGCAGCATAAACATAATATCAAAATAATAATATTATTATAGTAATACATTTATAATGATAAGCTAATAACAATATAATTAATAAAATACTAGATTATACACACGGCGCACGGGTAATGAGAATGTCGTAATAGTGTACCCCATCCATTCATTTTAATGTCAGCCGGTATTATTTTTAGCAAAAATCGTTCGTATTTCGTAATGCGACTATGTGTGAAATACCTGTTTTCAGAAAATATATATTATAACTAGGTATCAGACACTTTCTATACGCTGCGAAAAAAAAACCGTATATATGATTTTTTACCTAATTATGGATGAAAAATAAATTATTATTCAACAATGTATTATAATATATAATATGTAATAATATTATAATGCAGCCATCACCGTTTCTCATCTTTTTAGTAAACCTCCACTCTCTCCGTCTCACCAGCTGGCCAACCCACCCGTTTCATATTCAGCCTTCGGACTGTATCTTTCTCCAAATCCTCGAGTATACCAATAACCACGATTACTGCAACTGATCCGGTAAGGTTCAGAGTATTTAAATGAACAAACGATTTAAACACTTTTTTTTGTATTTCAATTACACATGAATAACCTACGTTTGGAAAAAAAATGATGGACTTAAAATGAGGTAACCGGTTAGTGCCTAATGAATATCTGTAAGAGGTAAGAACCCGATAAATTGAGAACCGACCACATTACTGATGACCGCTTTTATCATTATTTTTTTTTTTTTGAAATGGAAGCGGTTATTGCAAGTTACCACCAAGGTAATGAATAAAATATCCTTCCTCTCTGCAAATTAATAATAAAACGGTTAAGCACCTTATATTTTCAAACCTGGTTTCATAACTAAAATCTATTCCCAATTAAAAAAAAAAATTTAAAATTTAAAAATTTTTTTTTAATTACACGTACACTAATTCACAATCATTTGAGGTGTAAATATATATATTACCTATATGGCTATATACAGTAAATACTATTTACGATACACCTCATAACTGTGAAAATTTAGAAAAAGCATTTTTTGAAAATTAACATTAAAAACCAGTTTTGATTATTAACCGATAACAAAAAAAAAAAATAATCAGTAAATCTTAATAAATTATTGACATTAAGTTTGATACATTTCTAGATCAGCAGTGGTTCTCAAAGTTTATATATCAATTTAGAATCTACCACATAGGTACAAGTTGTAAAATGGTAAATATTATATACTACGTCACTTAGGATTTAGGGTAAAGCTGATTAGAAACTTATTTAAGATGTATTGTACTCTGTAAAGATAAGATAATGAACAAATTGCACTCGGATTCAAAACAGGTAAAGTTCGAATGTTGAACTTGATTTAAAAACAGATAATGTTTAAATTGCAATAGCTATGATCATTAGATAAAACTGATTTATCGTCGAATAACAGTCGATGATTGGAAAATAATTTATATTTTTACATAGGTACAAAGTTATTTATTTTTTGTCATTACAATTAATAATTATATATAATATTATATTGCTTTAGTTTAAAGAAAATAAATTGAAAATAATATATATTTACGTTTAGTTATAAATTAATTAGTTACGTCTCGTAATAGAGCCATTATAATACTAAATTACTAAATTTATCGACGTATACATATTGTAATTGTAAACTAAAATGTATATTTATAAATTGTATGGAATAAGCGAATCGAATGCTGTCTGAACCAGGGCTTGCATTTGAAAAATGATTCCGTTTTATGTTATTTACAATTAAAACGTTACACAATGTTTGCTTTTATCGTTATTAAGAACTAAAACATTATACAAGTAATGCATTTATCGTTATTCAGAATTATTAAATTTATCAATAATAACTAATGCTGGTAGGTGGCCGGATACGGAATATAATATAATCAATTCCAATGTCCATGTGCATGAAATAAATATTTGTACGAGACCAATATAACTTTTAAACAAATGAATTTGAAATTATATCGTTTTAAGTTATTTTTCGTTCATTGAAATGATATAATTTACGTTTTGCGATGTTTTTATATATATATATATATTTATTATTTACTACCTACTCTATAATTTTTTTTTACATTTTTTGGTCATAGTTTTAAAATCATAGCTTTACATCCTAGTGTCCACACATCTTTGTAAAATAAATACATTTATCACTCCACCCAAAATCTAAAATACTGCAAATCATAAAAAAAAATCAAAGTATTTTTCCATAAACTTTATAGTTTCTTATATCATAATGTAAAAAAATAAGTAACTGTGACTTACCCAGACAAATCCCGGACCCGAAGAGCCCTATAGTACAAGTGAGTAGACATTTAAAAGCATTTGAAATATTTTTAAAGGTATACTTTAAAATCCTTTTGAATGTATTTTTAACTAATACGTATGTACAGTCGCTACTATGCTGTATTCCGATGATCGCGTTCGTCACAATTTTTTGCTCGGGGTTTCCACTTTTACTCTGCCAGTCGTTGTATTATTATCATAATATTGCCCATACATCGGTGTTGCGTGACAATACTACAAACTAGTAGCTACGACAGAGTTTCAGGATGTCCGTCGGCCCCGAAATGAGTAACCGTCGCAAAAACAAAACGACTCAATGACATAATTTTAGAAAATTATATAATGGTACGTATTGCTTAGTGTACAAAATGCATGACGCAAACAAAATGGATCTACAAACGCCTTCAGTTGTGCTATTGGCGTGCCCTATTGTTTTGCTCTTTGCGGCCTTTGAACGAAATCGAATACGATTTCTCACAAAACCTTGAAAAACGGTCGGAAGATAAAAAAAGTCCACACCTATTTTTCGTTCTTAAGGTTTCGATTCAATATTAAGTTTATCAGTAGGTAGGTTTATAGGCAGATAAGTACATTCCTGCGTATCGATTGGAAATCTTTTCGAAGGCTACACCTTTAAAGAGGTTATTTTCCAGTTTCTCCGAAGTATTTTCTTACAGCATTATCGTTTTTGAACACCCCATTGTCATTCACCGTCAATGCTGGACGAGTGCTCGGCGCCAAGACGTTTCCTCACGCTTCCAGCTTCCTCTTTATAAATTTAGACCACGTAAATATAATATTAGACAAGTCGTAGTGTAGCAAAGATTTTGTCATTTTGATCCGTGGTTGGTGGCAGATAATTTGTTATATATTATAGAGGCTTAACTAGGATTCTTCATAAGTTTGATATGCTGATACCGGGTATATAAGTACCTATATAATATTTTATAAAGCATTTTAGACTTTTGAAGCAACCCTTAACCAAAGTAAAAAATACACGAATACGACTTATGTAATGCGTAAGCGTTTTAAAATGATTTAACAATTTTAGGAGGGGTGAAGTCCCTGGCAATTAGACCTTTTAAAAAATCTTAACTATATTAATAGTTAGTTGTGCTTAATTATTAAGTCTAACTTGTCATGAAATTGTATGTATTTTTAAATTAAATTTAAATGTAGTAAATACATTTCTCCAAAACAAATAATTCAATAACAAAATATATATCTTAAACATATTATCGATATTATAGATCCGCGAATTTTTATTAAAACTTTGATTTCCTCATCTATAAAAACACTTGACATAAAATTAAATTGGTCTAAAATATTGACATTTCACAACGCGTATACCTAGTACCTACTTACAGCAAAGCGTGAATATAAATATAATATAATACCTAATTAAAATTTACTGGTAAAATTAATGTTTATAAGACCAATGCATTAGTGCGTTAGTTACAATAGTATTATCTTGTAGGTAGGAATATATTTCATATTTGTAATTTTAAATAGTAAAATTATCTCAATTTTCAAATGTGACATCATAACTGCATTTTATGAATTCATCATATGATATTATTATATAGTCACAATAAATTAGGTACACAAGTCTCATAATACGATAATTTCGTTCCAACTAGATACTGTATATTATATTATAGTCGTTAAAACTATTAGATAATAACATTTAATTAAAACATAATTGCTTTGCGTAACGAACGTTGGTAAAGTTGTCAGCTAATGTGAAATTTAATAAATTTTTATTGACGTACGTGTCGTACAAAAACAATAGGTACATAGTTATTTTCTCACTGACTGTAATAATAATAATAATTCATATTTAATATTTATATTATGATAAGTACCTACGCGTTGCTACCTGCAGCCATTCAGCTATTTATCTATTCATAAATAACATATTATTGTCTTACAATTAAATCTTAATAACGGTCATTTGTCGTGTGTGTTTCAGGGAAAAGTTCGTTATTTAGTATGCCGACTTCTAATAAAATATAGCATTAAAATCGCATGGAAATATTGTTATGGACTTTATATTATCATAATAACGTTTGGGTCAGAGCCGGAGGGAGAGAACGTTTAAGTCGTGACGATTGATGAACCCCTCCTTACTTAGGTATTACACGGTTTACGAGTCGACACTATAATATACTGTTTTCTACAATCTAAAAAAGTAAATCTTTTCATGTAGGAGGCACCTATTAATAATAATTGTATATCATTATATAACCTTCGGTAAATTTAGATCAAATCAAAAAAAAAAATCCGATGTTGACAGTAGTAGATGTTTGATGTTATACACTATAGGGTCAAATATAAGACACACTTTGAAATGTGCTTTGAATCGTTGCATTTTACCCAGTGCAAATGGTTTACAATGGTAAAACGTCAAAACCACGTAAAGTGAACGTAAAAACAGTGACTGCAGCTCAGCACAAAATATCTGAAACACAAAATAGCGATTGTCAAAACGCCTAAAATGTTATTATTATACGCGATATGCAGAGAAACTAGTAGGTACACCTACTATATAGTTATAATCTTATAAAATTAATATATTTTTGAATAACTTTCAACAAATTAACTAAAATCGTTCTTTTTCGTTTGAACATCAATCAATTTTGTCCAGTTTTAAACTTCAATAAAAATGTCTATAAAAAAATTCAACTTTTAAATTTTTAAAATTTTTGTTTCAGCTTCAACTACTCTATGAATTTTGTATTTAGTTTAAAAATATTTAAATTGAACGATGTACATCGTTGTTTGATACATTTTTTAGTACAAAATTATTAATTAAAATTAAATAATTTTAAGTTTTTGTCTTTAATATATTTATATAGCTATAAAAAAAATTATTAGGATCCTTATATTACATTTTCAAGGTTTTTGTCTAAGAAAAAATTTTTTACCGAAATTTATTAAGAAACTAAAAAAAAATCAAAAATGCAAAATATCTATTAATACCTAAAAAAGAGTCAAAATATTTTCAAAACCGTAACATGAATAGACAATTTTGACAAAAACATTTATATCTACAGTTATTTGTTTTTGAATTGAAACCAAATAAGAAAACCGATTTTGCCAATTCGAGTTTTACGTTATCACTTTTCAAGATTTTTTTTCAATTACTGATAAAAGTATACCGCACATTTTTTACTTCTGATGACCCTAAAGTACTAACTAGATTCAATTTTATACCAGAAAAGATATTGAAGTGTAAATCTAAGCAATGTGATGACAAACACAAAAAAAACATTTAATACATTGATGAATTGCCCCGCTCAGAATCTAAAATATAAATAGAAACTTAATATAATAGGTGTTTTTAATATTATTTTGACCAAATAATTGTAATTTTAGTTTTTTAATTATTGTCCTCGAAATTGTTACATACTTTAATGTTTAAAGAATTACTGCTTATCAATAACAATTTCTATGACATTTTCGTTATTTGGAAAAATAGTAATAAAATTGTGTAAATAATGTGTTGTAAACAATAAAACTTAACGTCGTCAGGCAGGTTAAATATTTAACACTACCCAACACTAGAAGTACATAGGTACATATTGTTTAAAATATTGTATTAAAGTGATATTCGATTATTTGTCAATTTGTCAATGATTCTTTTTTTAAATTTCTTAAAACAATTAATTCAATAACAAAAAATGTTTTATAAATTGCAATAGACTTGTAAAATGTGTTCTTACAAATAAACAAACATTTATTCGTTTGTGTTTTTCATTAATACCATATTATTATTATTATTATTATATTTATTTATTTATTTAATTCTAGTTACAAGACAAATACATGATATAACAAAGACAAATGTTAACTAGACGTTACTCTACACTGAGGTAAAACCTCGTGTCGTAGAGTAAGAGTACACTTTTTTTTTTTTTTTTTTTTTTAGTAGCCATGATAATAATGAAAGATAATATCTAGAGATAATAGAGACCTTATACAAAACAAATAATATAATAATAATAATAATTAATATAATAATAAAAGAGAACTTTAATACTAGATATTTAAAGATTATTGTAAAACCAATTTTTTGATTTATATTTAAAATATGAATAATTTGAAATAATTAATAATTCTTTAGGAATCTCATTTAAAGACCGTAATCCAACTTGTATGAATGACATTGAATCTTTTTTAGTAACAACGAAAGGTATTTCAAGATTTGTTTTTCTGAAGTATTATAATACATTTTAGCTGTTTTAACATTTGCTTTTATGTGTGTTTTTTATACTTTATACTCACCCAAGTATTGTAGATATGCTTAACTATTTTGTCATTATTTTTATGGTTTTGTGGGTGTAACCTAAAGGAATAAATAACACTTTATTGGTTCAAAATTCAACGAAATTCAATTTTTATTTAACTTTATATAGTAGGTATATACATATTTTACAAATGTACTTATATTATGTAAATTGCTTTTCTAATTTAATTATAACCTTATAAAATGAAAATATAGAAGACAATTAGGAAAGTGGACATTTATTATTCCTTGTTTGGTATATAGGTCACCGTTTTGAGTGGGGGTGGATATAATGTGTAGTCAATAGTCATGTCCAATCTTAAAACAATATTATCATAATCTATTTTAAGTTACTAACCCAATTTAACTAAATTCACCATGGATACTATAATATATCAATATGTAAAATATGGTTAAATTTTTTTTAACAAGTTCAAATAGGCACCTACATAATTTTGAAACAAAAACGAGAGTACCATTTTTGTAATACCTTTATTAAAATACAATTAAAAAAATGGTATATTATATCGTCATGGGCATTCCCAAATATTGCAACTGTTTTATTTAGAAATAGTTTAAACATTTACATCCGCTCAAGATATTATTTAATTAAATATGAAATAGCTGTAATTGAAAAATAATCTCATGGCTTCAGTAAATTACTAATAGATATTGCATTTCTCTATATTTGCCAATTATTTATTAATAATGTTACAATTATAACCTTTAGTGGGTTACGACAGACCACAGTATTACAACAGATGGGTACTGTATTGAACTTTTCGTAAACATAATGTCCAGCAAATGTTATATATAAGACAAATGATGTGTGTCTAACCTAACCATTAACAATAATATTGCTGATTAGCCTGATTATTTTATTTATTCGAAGATGTACCTAGTTAAAATGCTAGATATATCAATATATTACTCTACTGTTGATATAAATATAATGTATATTATTACCACCACAATGTATATTATATTATTACTATAGGTATTTATTCATATAAATAGTTACAATATATCATACCTCAACTATTAGGTAATTCAAGTTTCCATAATATCATCAAATTGTTTGGTATTCATACATACCTATAATACAGTCGAAATACTAGTAATTTAAAAATGTTATTATTAAACTGATAATTGAGTGATATTCAGGAGGGAGAGAAACCTGCAAAATTTGTCGTAATTCATGTTATTTTTTTTTTTAAATGTTTTCTTTCAATTCTCAATAACGAAAAATACACTTTTAATTGTTTTAAGCAATATAAAACATGTTATAAACGTGTCTACCTTGAGACAAGTCGAATGGCAGTCGCCCTCTCCAGCGAGAACATTATAGTATGAGTGTACCACAATGCATAAAGAATTTCGTCATTAAAATATTGAACAGTATTTTAAGTAAAATGAAAAAAAAAAATATACTATTTACGAGTTTTTGTTACATTGCTTGGAATTGATTGATTACTTTCTTCATAGTATAATATGTATTATGATTCGAAGCCTGCAAGCACGTTTTCTATCATAACCACGTATTTACTCTCATTAGTCCAACACCAGTTGCTTATACAATTATTCTAATTCTATAATATTGTCAAATGACATCGCAGGAAGAAGACATAAAACTATGCCATTATAGATTTTGGGATGTAACCTTTATGGTCTAAGGGTTCATAAAATAGAAATTAAACTTTACTTCCTAATAATATTGACGTTAACGTTACGGTGTAATTTCATACAACCCTCAAAACCACTCCAAATTCAATTTCATCTTACGTTTAATAAGAACGTGAACTTGACCTACCCACTTAATAATATAGTCTCCAAACCAATACCAACATTTAGGCAAAAAGTTAACAAATATTAGCAAATATATTACAGAAGTAAGACAATCATTTTTGTCGACGTTATACGTTATTTTTATTTAAGAAGGAAAATAAGTTCAGGTAACCCGCCCACTTTGTCTGACCATCTCAAAAAAAACACCAATCTTAAACTGACCAAAATTTAGTCGCTCTGCTGTACAGTAGGTTACAAGGGGTCACTGTAATGGATGGTGCTAAATTTTATTTAAATGATAAATTATCAAAATTTGAACTTAAAATGCTTTCAAAAAAATTGTGACTATGTATTTATAATATTTTTCAACTGACATTGGTTTAGACCAACAAATAAATTGTATTGCTATTTAAAAATAATAAAATTAAAAAAATTGAAAACTTAAAATGTCAGTAAACAGCTTAAAACAATTCAAAATATTTTTGTGGTTTATATAAAATGCTAAAATAAACATTCAGTGAAAATGTCATGTATCTATGGTAATTTGTGTTAAGGTTACACCAAAACTCAAAATCAATTTTGTCAAAAACTGATTTTAGGTAGAAATTCACGTTTTTCTTTATTTGTTTTTTTTTTTTTGTATTTCCCAGCGCTTTTGAAAATTACTGGGGAATTTTTACTTGTGACCCCCAAAGTAACAATTATATTCCCTTTCCTATCAGAAAATACACTGTTGCAGAAAATCTAAGCAGACTTGTGGTTATGATAATAGGTAACTTTTTTAAAAAATCACAGACTTACAATGTTTTAGATTCTGAGCGGAGCGAGGAAGTTAGTGGTTTTACAATGGTGTTTATTTTTTTCTCCTTTTTATATCCTTTTACAAAATTTCTACCAGAAGGAGTGCTTCGATTTCAACATATAGTACCTTATCTTTTAACAAGTTGGATCAAAATGATACTTTAGAGAGGTCGTTTTTCGATTTTATAAATATTTATTTGATGACACATACTGAAAAATTACGAAAAACAGCTGAAAATTGGATTTTAATTTCTAACGCTTTGTTTATTACCATAGAAACGAATAAAAAATAATAATATTTTAATACTAATTCGACTTACATGATATAATAATTAATGACAATATAAGATATCTAGACTGACAAACCGTCTCCTCTCAGAATCGTTTTTCCTATACAATGATAGAATATCATTGAATTCAAGTTTAATACAATCCATTATACAATGACCCACTTGTAACCTACTGTACAGTAGAGCGACATCCACTTACCCGCGTTTTTTTTTTGAAGTTGTCATATTATATTGCAAACCTAATAAATTGTGCATGTAAACCCGTTTTTGCTACACTCTGTTGATTTGTTCCAGACATTAGTACCTATAGGCAGGTATCACACATGGGTATAACTCGTGAAACTATCATAATTTTACTTAACTTTAGAGCCCTATAGCCAGTAATACTGTTCAAGGTTACAAAAATCATCACAAAATTTAAATGTAATATAATATTTCTCGTTATATCGCAAGTAATAGATAGTTGAAACACGCGTGCATTAGGTATTAGTGTATTACACAATAATAATAAGTGCCTTGTAAAAGTGTTGGTTTATTATTTTTGCTCATATCGTTTGCGACACAACGGACACAAATAAATTTGCAAGTTCGTATGATATATAATAAAACTGAAAACTGCAACGAGTGCAACTAGCGTGTGGCATTGTGTATATTAATTTTGTCGTTAGCGGCAAGTACAGTTGCATAATAGGTACTACTTTTTCAGATTATAACATAAGATATTTTATTTTATAACATTACAAAATTTCATAAAAATGTCAAAAACCCGAAACAATATTACGACCATCTATATATATTATAACTTATAACTGTGCATGGTAATATTATAACAAGAATTTTACAAAACATACAATTAATTGGGCTTTGGTAATTTTTATTTAAAACATAGATTTTTAGTATAACATAATAATACTATAGCTTACATAGCTGATAATGCAAGGCTGGATTCAGATATTTTACACCCCGGGCAGGTATTTTTCCCACCTTTAAATATAAACGATAATTTATATACAGTAAACATACATAATATAACTATCACACCCCTAAGTATATACTAACAGAAACACTGGATATCTAAATTGACCAAATTGTCTAGGTATAAAAAATAATTTTTAGGTTAATTATACATTTATTATAAAGTTCTATATTAACTGATAAAATAATAAATCGTATAATAATGTTATTGATGAATGTATAATATGAACAATTATTGGTCGCCAAACGCCATTCGCCATATCACCGTTAATAATAATATATATTATTATAGCGATTTATTGTGACGTATACAATTTTAAAATTTCATGCATTTTTTAAAAACTTTCACTCAGGTACAGGTAACCCCTTTGCCACCCTTTAATCCAACTCTGGTACAAACGTAGATAATATATTTATAAAGTTATATTCCAATAAAATATAAAAAAAAATCAAGAAAAGGTACATGAAAGTGAATTTTTGGCAGAAAAGAAAATCCATAATCCGGGGGACGTCATTTAATAAATAAAAAAAGTCAATCTTCTTTCTAGTTTATTGAACAATTAATATCATATTTGACTTATAAGTTATAACCATTTAAACCGGTTATACTGAAATTTGACAAAGGTATATTAGATTGGAGTATAGTTGTAGTTTTAACTTTGAATAATAAGCGTTTTTCTTCAAATAAAATGTTTGATTCAAGTATTTATTATTATAAATTATAATTATTACACTATGGATAATAGTCTATAATACGACTTCTGGTTAAAAAGTATTCACAAAAGCATTCATCGCTAATTAGTATTATAATTGTTTTTACATTTAATATCAATAAGCAGTCAAGTAATTACATAGGTGCCTACAGTTCAATAATATGTGCTTAATTCATACGGATTAGCTTATACGAGTATAATGTGGTAAGTGATTAAGACACATAATAATTACAATGATAATTATAAATTTAAATGGCTAGTAACAATTATTAGTAAAATTTCGAAACTGGAACCTCTATATTTATAGTCAAATGTAATAACTGTATTATGATTTAATAATAACTTATTATTACATTATAGGTAACATAGAAAATGTATTATATTGAACTCTATCTCATAAATCATTCTACCTATTTTATTCACTATGGTTTGTCTCTGCACGAAAAGGTAAATAATTTACAGGGTTCTCAGCATATAATATCAAACAGGTGTTATATTGAGAATTGATTAAGACATACAAAAAAAAAATTACTATAGAAGCATTATAATAATTTCGTTATGTGTGACCTTGTTTGTGAGTCAACGACAACCAGTACCTGTGGTCAGTATTATGTTGTATGCAACTATAATATTTTGTGTATCTGGAGCAAATAAGTAGGAGAACTGGTTAAAATGTTATAAACTGATTAATTATAAAAAAAAAATCCATATATGGAAATTTTACACGTCAAAACCAAATCTTGAAAGTATACGCTATTTACATGTCGAATTGAAACAATCTAATTTTAACACAAATACTATTACCACAGTTTTGGAATGCATTTAAATAGGTACCTACTTAATTTACACCTCCCACTAAAAGTATAATCTAGTTTGATATGTTCCGTGTTCTGTGTCGTAATCCAATAATACTGTACACAGTTTCTGATTTACAAGAACTCAAAAAAAATATCGACCTTAATCACAATAGACTTTTTGTTAATTTCTAGAACTTTGGATTCTTGATGGTTTTTTAATGATTATTGTTGAAAATTGAAATTTCTTATTTAACATTTGATTACAAAGTCAATTTTCTGTTTCGTAATATCCTGCTCACTACATATTAGCAATAAGTTATTACTATAATATACGAATGACAAATATCTAAGTGATAATTCTATAGGCTTGAGGAGTCATAACTCTAAATAACATACAAAAATATAATTTGCACCAAAAAATTACTAAATATATGCTAAAACAAAAACATTTTTTTACTGAACTATTGACGTTTTTATTTTAAATTTATTTATTTAATAATTTTTTTTTTAAATATAATTTTGTTACTTCCATATCAATATTAATATTGATATTTATATCGATATTGTTATGTCACCTAAAAACAAAATCAAAGGTAAGTAAATATTTTATTATATACAGATTGTCATCGACGGAGACGAGTACAAAACTTACCACGTAGAAAACACACAATATTGAATATTTACACAATGATACAGGTACTTGGAAGGAATTTTAATATGCCACTATATTACACTTGTATGAACATTTTTTTTTCTGTTTTGCAAAATAGTTATAAAGAAAATGCACTAAAAAGCCAAGCTAGATATGTAATAGGTACGTAAATATGCTTTAATTACCAAAAAAAAATAAAATATGCTCAAAACACAATTTAAGTTTCATATTCCTTATATTCTTAACAGGATTTTTATTTAAAAATATAGCACACACACACAAATTAATTGTACTCATAGCCTCATGGGAGTAATGATTCATAAATAGTTAGTCACGAACTGGTTATACTACTGTCTACAGAAATTATAATTTATACTCAATAACATTATCTCATTAAAGTTTAATTTTAATTATTATTAATATTCAACATAGTGATAAAAGAGCATATTATTCAACATTTGTACCTATGTGGTACTAGAATTTAAAAAGGTTGAGAACTACTGGTATATGTCATATGGTGAATAAACTGGTAAATGGTAATACAAAACACATTATATAGCTTATAAAAAACGGTTACCGTTAAATCTTTTTAATTGATTTACGATGTATAAACCGTATAAAAGTATGCAATAATTACGATAGCAGTAATAAAATAATATAATATAATAGTACCTAACCATACACAATCATAAATATTTAATTTTAAAGAAATGGGTAGAAAGTATCTGCTAACGTAAATTAGTTTTAGAAATAAAATTGTAAAACTTTAAATGAACGTGTTAAATTTCTATTTTTACCAACTGTGGAAAATCGAGGTCTATATTCAAGTTCATTTGAAATAACTCAACCTACTTCTTTTATTATTTTAGCAACCTTTGATAGTATCTGAATAAGTTTATTTTATTTACCTACTATGTATGTACTTTTTCCGTTAAAATTAAAAAAATACAATTTTTTATGACTTAAAAGAGTTATTTATTTTAATCAATATTGAAAGTGCATTGGATTGTTTTTAAACACAAAATACTTGATTTTGATCTTAAATCAAATGCATTAAAACTGGTCACCAGTGATTTCACAATTTTCTTTCGCAACAATATAGGTACGCCATAAGGTATTATAATATTATATTCTGATAAAATCAACAAAAAAATAGACCAAAAAATATTAGAAACATTTCCAATTTATAGGTAGGTCAACTCGAAACTTTTGAATAAAATAAACTTTTGGATAAAATTCGAAGGAAAAAATAATGATGACATAATATAATAATATTATTGTACCTATTAAACGTGAATAATTCATCGCTACTGCGTAGCCACAACCTTAAGCCATTAAAAAACTTTTATTACTAATATATTATAATATACTATATACCTATATTGTCTAGTTTGTAGTATTTTTTTCCAATATAATAGGTACTGCGTCTAGAGTTCTAGTTCATTTAAATTGTTTTGTCTTACATGATTAAATTACCTATTATTGACACATACAGGTGGATAGTTTACATCGTTGAAATCTGATTATCTATACCTCCACGTGGCACATACAGTATTATAATATGTACAACAAATCAAATATATCTACAACAAAAGTATAGTCTTGTAAAATAGGACAAAGTTGCTCACACTAATGCTGTTGTCACACGCGTCTTGTTGAACTGGATTCAGTTATTTTAAAATTATGTATGGTTTAATCATAATTTTAATATATTGCAAAATGTATTCTTCAATATGGAACAATTGATTCAAAAAATTAATAGACACCAGATGATTTGCATCAATGCGGTATGCCTAAACATAGCAAGAAGTTTTTTGAGGGGGGCATTAATTTTAGCATTACTAATTTTCAGAATTTTAAGACACACGATTCAGTAAGTAATACAAATTTATTTTTGAATTTATTAAATAATAATTAAAATTGGAAATGGAAATGGAAATAGATATATTGATCTAACGTAGAATATAAATTTTGATGCAAAAAAATCAACCAAATGAAATATTTAATTTCAATAATAATCTCCTATTAAATATCAATTTGACGGTGCCTACTCGTAAACTTAATTACTTCAATTCCTTTCTCGGCCATTACTCTACAGCCAATTTATTACATTTATAATAATTATTGTAAGCCATTTGATGCTTGCACAGTGTACCCATAGGAAAACCGTAACTTCGACTTTTGAGCAGTTTTGAAATAATTATGTTCAATAGCTTCACTAAACTAGTTGCTTTAAAAAAAACTCGTTTTCTATATAAATTAAATAAAGCAAATAAATAATAACATTGTACTTTCAAATATAAATATCATAATTATATGTTAATTTTTCAGTGGCCGAATAAAATTGTGTGACATCGTATGCATATTTTAAAACTCACTATCAACGAAATTATTATGCAATACAATTTCAATATTACCAGCCTCTTAAATTTATTTAAAATTGTAAAGTTATCACTACCTATATAATGATATTTTTTAAAATTGTATAGGTGTTAATCATTATAAACTTTGTAATCATCATACTGTAATATATAATATTTAGACTTAGAATAAAACACGAGACAAATAATGAAAACGGACCATATTATGGAGTGTGGGTGGTCCGATATGCATATATACGTACGCATTAGATACATATATGATATATACATTATACGCACTCCTTTTACATACACGCAGCACATGCAACACATAAATAATATTCTACACCTCTCCGACCAGATGCTTAGTGGAGAAAACACAATCAAATATCAACGGCGCCAGTAAACACCGTATATTATAAAATCATGAAAGCATTCTTTCGTATACATGTGTATATATATATATATATATATATTATATACTTCAAGACCCCTTCGATAATTCTCCAATCAAGACGTTCGGTCAAAACAAAACCATAAATTACCAGCGATACCTTTGTCGCACCGCACAAAATAATAAAATATATCAATACTTT
>WHPZ01588527.1:0-14666 GCA_016617965.1 Macrosiphum rosae
GATAGACAAACTTATAAGGAATCTTGAATGAAATTTTCAAATGTTAGATTTAAAAAGAACAATTTTTATGAATATTTCTAACTCAAAAAAATTCACACATTTTCGTTATTTTAAGCCTTTTGTCAAAATTCAAACTTTAAATGCTTATAAAAAAAAATTGTGACAGTATTTTTTTATATTTTTCAACTGTCATTGTAACAACTGACAATATTAGGAGCATTGCATTTCATTTTCTAGCTTTTTTACCCAACAAATGAAATTTTATTGACATTCATGGACAAAAAAAACTAAAAAAGGTGGGTGACAGCATGTCGCTCTGCTGTACATTAAGTTACAAGTGTAGTACTGTATAATGGACGGTATTAAATTTGAATTCAATGATATAATATCATTGTATACGAAAAATGATTCTGAGCAGTGGCGGTTTGTCAGTGTAGATATTTTACACCATGACAAATTAAAAAGGTATGTCAGCAATATTGCCAGTTTAGAAACAAATCGCGCACCCACCCTCCGACCAGCCAAGTACTGTGGTACTTTTGCGTAAGCAATTCTCCGGCTCTCATTGGTCCACCACCGAAACTGCCGCCGACGAAGAAGACTCCACCACCACTCCACCGCTCAATCGATTGGAGAAATCCTTACGTCACAGACATGCGTATCACAAGTTGCTGTCGATTGGCGGACATTTCCCCCCCCCCGGCTGTTTTCTATGAAGTAGGACATTTCTCCCTTTTTACATATTCGATGCGGACATTTCCCCCCGTTTTTTTTTTGATTTTTTATTGCAGGTTTAATTAATAATATGATAAATATTAGATAACTCATACATAGTTTATACACAAAACACTAAACAGTAATACCATTAAATTATGATACATAATTATCCTGTTCCGGTTCTTATAGGTTCGTTTCCAGTCCCAGGAAGTCCCAGTTCTAGTCACTACTAGTGTATGATCATTAGTGTCACTGAGAACATTATCCTTGATTTCTAGTTAATAATGAAAAATGTTGAAGATCACATTCATCATGAAATCCACCAATAGGATCAAAATGAAAAAACACTAAAGTGTCCTTTTGAAGACGTACCTAATTATTGGTCAAATGTGTCATTAGATTTCAATTTAGAAAAGTTGTTTCTAAACAACAAGCATCTTGAAACATAGGGGCCTAGGTATTATTCACAAAAGAAAGTAACATAATATTGTCAGTAAATGTTTTAAATCATGTTTTTCCATAAAAATGTTGGAGTACTTCTTTAATTAAAATTTAAACACATTGGGTTGGTTCGTCAAAATAAAAGTTATATAAATTAAATATTACCAATGATTACAACCAATGGTGTTGTTAACCAATGATTACAACCAATGGTGTTGTTATTTAAAGTAAAAACAGTTACTATTATATTTAATTAAATGATAGATTTTCTAGAATTTTTTTTCGCAGAGGTTTTGGAGAATTTATAAAATGGATTTATGCGGTTTGCATCTGGTGTCAATTTCAAAACTCCTTGAACCGGCTGTTTGGAAGCATCGTGTGGATTTTGAGGCTTAGTCACTAATGATGTCTTATACTCCATAAACTCTGAAACAAAATTAATACAATTAACAATATTATTTTAATCACAAGCAATTCTGATGAAACAAACATTTTTTACCTTGCTCGACATTGTTTTTCAATTGAAATTCAACTCTTTTCTTAGCAGAATCGGTTTTGATTGACAGCCTTGAACTTTTTCTCGGAGAACTACAACCATCCTCAAAAGCCTCACTTCGCTATGATAAACAAAAACAATAAATTAAATTAAATTTTAAATAACAGAGGTTATTATTTTAACTTACGACTTTTTCAAGTGCCTTATTTGAAATTTCTTCAGGTTTTAACATGCTTATTTCTTCTCCTGCTATTGTCTTCCTACGCTTTTGCGATACTTTTGTAGCTGAAGGTTCTTTCACTTTTCTTTTAGGTGTACCTTCATTTTGACCATCAGGTTTCTTCTTGGGAATTATAATTGTTCTTCGTCGCAACACTCTTTGTTCAGGAGTTGGACTTTTAGGGCTTTTAGGGCTCTTGGAACTCTTATCTGGCGTACTTACAGATGTTAATGAAATACGTTTTTCTTCTTTACCAGATTCGTTGCTCTTTTTAACTTTTTTAGATGCAGAACCATCACTATCAGCAGATACCGACCAACTATTGTTATGACTTGTGTTTGCAACATTGGGAGAACTAATCTTAACAAAGGGAGAGTTTGATTTTTGAATACTTTTCTTATTTGGTTCATTAACAGTTTTTGATACTGGAGATTTACTCAATTTGAGTTTTTCATCACTGCACACACTCCAACTCTCATTTAGACTTGAATTTGAATTGATTTCATTAGAACGACGTTTTAGTTTGGATATAACTAAATCATCAGTAGTTTGATTTTTTTCCTCAACTCCATTATCTGATGTAAGATCATTGACAGGTGATGCATTTATTGCTTGTAATGCTTTAGCAGACTCAATGCTCTTTTTAACCTTCTTAGAAGCAGACCCTCCATTGTCTGCAGATACTGACCAACTGTTGTTCAGACTCGAGTTTAAAAGATTAGGAGTACCAGTTTTAATGAAAGGAGAATTTTGTTTTTGAATAATTTTTTTATTTGAACCTTCATTATTTTTTGAAATTGGACTTTTACTTTTACGTTTATTAGAATTACTTTCTTTTAGAGATGAATCAACTGTTAAAGATTTGAAATTTGGAGTTAAAGAAACCTTTTTCTGAATTTTTGTTGGTGTCTTTTCTGGAGTCTCTGAAACTTCAACATTAAATCCAGCTGGCACCAGAAGTGGTGGTTCATCATCAGTACCACAAACAGTGTTAGTGTCATCAATTATTGTTTCCTCTGATACTGTCCATGACGCATTTAAATTGAAATTCTCTTTTAATGTATTGAAATTTTCAAACTTTCTTACTTTCCACACAGATTTTCCAATTTTTCCACGTTCTACTACTATTTCGCCCATCTTATTAAGTTCATTAAGACTTTTATGGTCACTAACTTCACGGCCACTTTTTTTAATCTTAGAATCAACCATTTCTAACTTTTTAACTCCTTCTTTTACCATTTTAGATAAATATTTTTTCTTTTTTCGCTTTAATACTTGACTATTTAGCTTCAAGTCTTTTGGCTTATAGGGTAGTATACCATCTCCCAAACGATTATACCATTTTATCAATTTAGTTATTTCTAATAAACACTTTCTGGTACAATCAACTTCAGTTACATATCTATTCAAAACCTTTGCTACATCTTTAGGATTGAACTTGATGCGAGGTATTTCCACACTTACATTTCCAGCACGAGGATCTAATGGTTTGTCATTTACTTCATTTTGATCGTCATCTGCAATGTCACCTTCGACCAATTCTAAGTCGTTATATGATTTGCCTGGTTTACCCATCTAACATAAAATATTGAAATTAAATTAAATTATGGTACTACAATAATATACCAATATATTATAGGTTAATTTAAATTAGTGATTTGACAAACTGATTGAAATTCTAACGAAAATTTAGAAATGTTCAACAACTTGGCATAATAGAATGTATCTTATTTAGGTATTTAGAGCCAATATAGATGACTACAAATATTTTCAAATATTATAAATTTATAAACACAAATACATAATTATGTATACATTATATATTATATAATTACTAATTAGCATTATTATTTGAAGTAATAATTTATTTTAAAATATCTATATATTTAATAAACTATACTGCTATTTAAAGTAGTGATAAATAAATATAATTATAATAAAATGTATAACTATCATTTGATAAAATTTTACTGATACATACATTTTGTTTTAAAACTATTATAGATTAATCAGATATTTTAATAGTTTGATTCAGCTTTGCGAATATTTAAAAATAAAGAGATGGTTTGGGTTCGAACAATCACTAATGTAAATGTAATAAAATAAACTGAGAAAGAAAATAGTTGTTAAGTTACTCACTTTCCGCCAAGCTTCAAACTTAGCTTCTAACATTTCTAAATCAGGTGATTGAGATAGAAGATTTCTAAACACATTTTGGGTAACTTCTCTGATTAACATAAAATCATTGAGCTCAGAAATGTAATGTAGGAATGAATCTAAAATAATGACCAAAGCTTCAGAAGGCACTTTTCCTCTACTAACCTAAAAATATATAACACAATTTTCATAATTATATGTATATATATATATATAATACAAAAAAAAAAATACATGATACATACTTTAGCAAGTTCTTCCAAGAAAATTTCTTGTAAATGAGTTCTTAAGCTAAGAGTGAATGATTTGAGGGCTCTATATAGAACTTCACTAAATTTATTCATATACTCCAAGTTCCAGTCACAATTGACAAAGGTAAACAATAATTGTCTTAAACAACGCCTCACCAACATCATAAATTTATCAATACGATGCTGACTTATTGACATCCAATCATCTTTGATGGTAAGAAAAAATGCATCCAAAAATAATATTTTACCATCATAAGAAGTGCAACTATGGATAAGATTACTTATTTTTTCAGTAGCACTTTCCTGAAATTTTTTTAAAAATTGTATTATTATATGATAAAAAAAAATAACAACTGCACGACGGTGTGTGTATAGTACATTGAAGCAGGAGTTTTAAACTGAGACTTATACTGTGTAAGATACAAGTAAATTTGTTATAAGACACAACTAATTTTCTAATGCATCAATTAACCCCTAGTAAACTCCAAAACATCAGAAATATTCTGTAGAACGTGCTTTCGGAAAAATCATCGAAATCGTACATTTAAAAACTAAGCTATAAATGAAAAAGTAAGAACTTATTAATGGAAATGTATATTAAATTCAGAATCACGGTAGCCGTCGTCGTTGCCAATGTTACCAACAATATTACAGTTCTTATAGATTATTGTGTTAATATTTAGGACAAAAATTAGTGATATCACAACAAAAACCCTTTGTAAACTACGTGTAAAAATGGCTAAGTATAAAAAATATAAGATCTTTAAGCACTATAAAGCAAAGCTGGACAAGTTAGTCATTTTTTTCAACTAGTAGAAGTTAATTTACTTTAATAAAAAAACTCACTAAGTTAGAAGATAAGTTAGTTTCTGAAACTGTAGACATTTCTAACGAAGTTTGTTTGGTGAAAATAGTAACTTAAGTTTGAGTAGAAGTTAGAAGTTAGTTTTTTTTTATAGATTACAAAACCTTTTTGTCGAAATGTAAATAATAAGTTATCTAACTAAAAATTTTTGATTAAAACTGAAAAATTGAATTAAACACCTAGTAATTTGATCAAAATGTTGTAATTAGGTAAGTAATAATTTAAATAAATTGTTATACCACTTATCAGTTATTAGAACATAAAGGGTGAAACAAAATGAAAAACTACATAAAACAGTATGATAACTTAAAATGAATCCCGGAAAAAAAATCCCCGACCCTAGGAAAAAAATTCCCAGACTACAATATTACTCACAACCTCATGCAAATGGTTGAACAAATATTTTTTAAACGTTAATTAGTATCTATAATTAATATTTAATTACAAATACGTATATTATATTCTATTATAATAATTATAATATAATATATTATATTATATTATATTGTTAAAAAAATTATATATTATAAATAATATTTTGTTTTAAATTACGATAATATATTATGTGTAATTCAAATTAAATAACTAACTTAACAACGTTACAAATAGGTGTAGAATATAAAAATATTTTGAATGATCGATACGTCAAATAATATAGTTAAACACATAGTATACAAAAATATTATACAAAATATAGGTAATAAAAATAATATAAATAAATAACTATAAATAATTTTTGAAAAATTTACAACATTTTATATTACTATATTAATACACATTTTATGTTGGTATAATTCTGTAAAAATTAAATCCCTGAAATAAAATATTACGTTTTCAAAACTTCAAATATTACTGATGATTGTTGTGTGAGGTGTAGAGTACACAAATATATTAAGTACAAAAATATTTCGAGTGATCGATACGTCAAAGAATACAGTTTAAAACATAGTAGGTATATAAAAATATTATAAAAAATTTAAAATATAGGTGGTAAATGGTAATATCAATAATAATAATAATAATAATAATAATAACAATCATAATAAAATAATTATCAAACAATAATTTATTGAATTGAATTTTGAATGTATTATAGTCACCTACTCACGGTAAAAACATACCATATACAAATATTTAGTAGGTATAATATAGTAGGTATACAAACATTTTATACGAAATATAGGTGGTAATAATAATGATAATAATAATAATTATAATCATAGTAAAATTATTATCAAACAATAAATAAAAAATATAGGTACCTATATTTTGTATAATATTTTTGTATACTACCTATGTTTTTAACTGTATTATTAATTGACGTATCGATCATTCTAAATATTTTTATAATTTTTATAACAGTATAATATAATATATATTATATTATAATAGAATATAATATATGTATTTGTCATTAAATATTAATTATAGATACTAATTAACGTTCAAGATATATTTGTTCAACCATTTGCATATGATTGTGAGTAATATTGTAGCTGGGGATTTTTTTTCCGGGGTATTTTTTTCCAATTACCCTTAAAATATTAATTAAAATTAAAATATTCATTTTGAAATGAAAAAAAAAATAATAATAATAATTAGTTAGTTTTTTTTCTAACGAGTTACATTAGACTATTTTACCCATTAAATTCAACTAGTTAAGTTACAAAGTTAATATGAATTAAAACCAACTAGTTAAGTTGGAAAGTTACTTAAAAAAGTAACTTTCTAACTAGTTAGTGCCCAGTTTTATGTGATATCATGCATAGATGCTAAGTATATTAAGTATATTGAATTTAAGTAAACTCATTTTGTTTCAATAATTTATTTACTTGGCGAGGAATCATTTAGAATAGTATATAAATATTAATTATTATATTATTATATTTAAAATAATAATAAGTTATATTTTAAAAGTCCTTCGCCATTTAATTATTTTGTTCATCACACTTTGTTTCTTTTAAGAAATAATTCCTCACCAAGTAAATAAATTATTGAAACAAAATAGGTTTACTTAAATTCAATATACTTAATATACTTATTAGCATTTATTCATGATATCACACTTTATACTGATTAAAGATCTTATATTTTTTATACTTAGCCATTTTTACATGTAGTTTACGAAGGGTTTTTGTTGTGATAAAATGTATACATATAATAAACATAAATTTGTATCACTCAATAAAACTGTTCACTATTTAGATGTGTATGCTTTCACTGCATTTAGTGATTCAACTAGGATGATACACTTTAGATATAAGCATAGACATTTCAATAGTCAAAATTATCAGGTCTATGCCTATAAATCAATTGTGACTATATTTCTAGACATTTATTATAAAAAAATATTTTAACATTAATTATTAAATTATAACATAATACCTATAATTTTCAGTTTTAATTAATAATTCAAAATGCTTAAAAAAAAACAAATGACAAATCATTTATAAATATTCTGAAATAAAAAGTATCTAATGTCAAATTGATAGACATATTTTACATATGTTTAATTAATGTAAGCAAAATATTATTTACTTGAGGTAGTGGTTTATCTGACATCCACATAAAGTAAAATAATCCTCTCCATATAATCAAATAATCATTCAATTGAAATGCTAAAAAAAATTCATAAGTAATAATTAATGTTTAATGCAAATTAAAAAAATAATAATTGGCAGTTTTGACTTTAAAATTAGAATAGTGGGACCCAAGTGGGTACTTACTCTCCGTGAGAGAGGGAAATCGAGAGACGGCCATCTCCAAGGTATTTTAAGAGGTGGTGACTAGTGGGAGTGGGTGGATAATTAACAATATTCGATAATTTATCAATAGCTATTATTCTATTTTAGTAATAACTACAACAGGTAGGTAGTTAAAATATGACAGATCCTTTATAGGAAAAAAAATTGGCAGACAATAACATAAGCCACTCAATTTTAAATTAAAAATAATGTGTAGGTACTTACATCTAATTATATATTATTAACAAATTATTTATAAAAGGTTTACATAGTCAAAATAATCATGAATTTATATTTTTAATCATCACCTTCTTATAGAATAGATATATATTAAAACTATTGACCTACCTACCTACAATATATTATATATTACAATTTTAACAAATCATAGATTAAACTAATAAAAAAATGCTGTTATTTATCCTTAAATGGAAAATACTTAAATTTGAATACGTTATGTCTAATTTGTTAACTTTAGGTAGGTACTTAGTATTTTTATTTAAAAAAATTGTTATAAAAAAAATTAGGTATGGTTACAATAAGAACCAATCATGGAGATATCCAAATTCTCATAGGAATTATTTAGTATTTATTACTTTTCTTAAAGGTAATAAAAACATTTAAATTTTAAAGTTTATCGGTGCTTAAACCAGAATTTTATTCATTACCTACATATTTATCAAGTTGATGTAAAATGTATAAACACTTTAACGATAAGATTTACTATAATTTTAAAGGTATATTTCTACTTTACCGGACACCATTTTTTTTGCAACTTATGTAGTTAAGTACCCTGAAATGATGGTGGAGTCAGAAGTTGGAACACGGACTTAGTTTTGAAGTTATGGCCTAATGAAGTTCACTATTTTGCAATTTTTACGCATTCGCGCATCACACTAGTTTACTATGACTATTTCAAATATTGATATTTTTTTTTTCGATGAGTGACGCAAAACGTACCCTGTGACCTACTTGAGGTGGTGTTGCATAGCAAGTTGAGGGATAAGTTCGATTTGAGGAGCGCAAAGACGAGTGCCGATACAGGCATAATCACTGCAACATTGAACTTCCATAACTTTTGAACGGTAAGTTTCTGGGAATTTTTTCAAACAGTTTTGAATTCAGCATAAAAAACCACGTATTTTTAAAAAACGGGGGGCCAGTAAAGTAGATTTGTTCCAAAATCGCAAAATAGTGAACTTCGTTAGGCAATAACTTTAAAACTAAGTCCACGCGCCAAATTCTGACTTCACCATCGTTTTTAGCGTACTTAACTACATAAGTTTCAAAAAAAAAAATTGCAAAAAAAAGGGTGTCCGGTAAAGTAGAAAAGTTTCAAAATACAAATTTATAAATAAAAATTAAATTAATAACGAGTAAATGTAACAAACCATCACTCGTGTCTCCAGAATGTTTGAGTAACAGTTGTTTAATTTGTTTGATACCATCACTTCTTGTTTTGGGATCATTTGATGCCAATAACTTAGTGAGTTCTATCTCTTTTGCCACTAAGTCCACTTTGTCTTCTGAGGCTTCTACTATTTCTTCTGGGGCTTCGGTAGCCATTTCTAGTTCTAAAGGATTTGTTTAAATAACTGGAAACAAAAAGGGGGTCAAAATTAATAACAGTTTGATGAAAGTGAATGAAGTCTATAACAGTTCGCAACACTTTTTAAAACAACATTGGAAATTTTAAAGTATAAACTTAAAAGTTACAACACGTGTGTTGCACGAATAAAATATAAACTATTAAATATTTAGTATTAAGTCTAGATAAACGTGTTATCACAACAACATACGCTGACCGTTATTTCTAACCATGTTACAAACCACAGACTTTATAAGCAACCTTTTATATAAGGTCTGTGTTATATAGGTGTAGAGCCACAGCTGAATCAGAATATGTATACGAATTTGTATTATATCTGTGTGTAGAGAAGATCGTGATTCGTGGTTGTAGATAATAATATAATATCAATGGATACGCACAGATTAAATGAAAAATGTTCAACTTTATTAGTTTTCTTTGGTGGTATACGTGCGTTGTTGGGAGTCGACTTCATCATCATAATAAATATTATCAACCAAAATATATCCAAGACAATAAGAAACAAATTTTATTTAGTTTGGTGGGGGTAGAATTTGTTTTGTGGTGTCTGGGTTTAACTGCCTTTAACTGTGAACTCAGACACTCAGTACTCACAGCGCATATTTTTTTTTAGATTAATTCATTTTTATTACGTATTTTAAAATTATTTAATTATTTAACCAAAAACTCAATTTCTTTAGTAGGTTATAAAACAAATACCTAAATATTATTGATGTTATGAAAAAATATTATTATACTTGGATATTCTAACGTATAACATATTAACATCCGCAGGGGCGAACTCAGTAAAAAATTTCGGGGGGGGGGAATTTAAAGTAGGTATTCATAAATACATTTGTAGGTCAGATAATTTATTTTATGTACCTGCTATTTCAGGGGGGGGGGATAAACTCCCCCACTGGTTTTTTTCCCTGGACATCCGCCTATAATAATATTTATCTAAATTGTACTCACTACTCGTAAGCATAGATAATATTATAATTTATAATTTACGAAAAATACAAACTATATACTATATACATACAAATAAATATAATATGTATGTATTTATTATATAACAATGAACATTTTGAGAAATGTGCAATTGTAATTTGTAATTCCTAAAAAAAAAATAACATAAAGATACCTAATATATTAACCAATACAATACATATAAACATGTACATATAGTGTATATATTATATTGCTATCCTGCGGCGGATTGCAGATCTGACGTCTAAGTGGGTATAAGTGAAGAGAAAAAATAGTATAACATGGGTTATTCAAATGAACCATTTATACAGGCAAACCGCATCGCTGATCGCCGCGGACGACCGCTCTTGTATTTTTCGGGTGGTTGACTGCTTCCGATTGCTATAATTAATCTATGATTTACTACTATATTATTTATTACTTTTATAACTTATTCAAATTTCAAGTTAATTTTTACTTATCGTTTTCAGTATATCGTCACCGTTATCGAGATCAAGCAGAGTAGATCGTCATCAAACAAGAAATGATACCAAATGAAGACAATATTCTGCTCCAATGACATAAGTCATATGGTTCCTAATTAATATATCTACTGGCTACTTGTATTGGTTTTAACATTTTATTATTTATTATGTATAGCATATTAGCATAATTTGTACATATAATGCATATATCTAACCGTATAATAATGATTCATTAAATTAAATTTGAGTATTCAAACTTTTGATTATACTTTATTAGGTACAGAGAAAATAAGTACTATTGTTTTAATATAAACTATAGATGTTAATTATTTTTACTCATTTTATTATGCCGGAGCTAGGGTCCTACTCCTATACAAATACACTGACACAGACAACATACCCACAAAAAAATAAAAAAACCGAAGCCAAAATTTACCAACAATCAAAAAAAAACTCACAAAAACTTAGATACAAGTATATAAAATTACACAAACACAAAAAGTAATTATTTTTTCCTTGGTTTTAAATGTTATGGATGTAAATACAGAATTCACTCGAAGTTACTATAATATTGAATAAACACATAATGTAATAGTTTATAAAAATATATTAATTTTAATATTTGAATAAGTCTTTGGATAGTAATATAATACATAAACATTTGCACTAAACATTTTAGTCATTACAATAAATAATATTTCAGAATAAATTACTATTAACAAACAAATGTTCCAACACATAAAAACCATATTATAACGTTTTAACTAAAGACAAGATAACTTTTTGTAAATAAAGTAAATTTTAAGTTTTAATTAAAATCTTAAGAATATTCATAAATAAATTAAAAATTATACTGTAGTTATCACAGGCTTTTAAAATGCATATTTATTGCACAAAATATTTTAATTAATACTTGGGTATATTATATCACTGCATATCCTTTATTCTGGATATGTCGTTTGAGGAATTCGATTGAGTTTAATACGTGATTCCGGATTTGCGGACTGACCAACAACTTATGTGTTTGATCTGGATTATCTGATTCTGTTTTCGATTCCATGTTTAAAAAGCTTTGTGATTTACGTACATAATCGGCAACTCGAGAATATGCTGTATCATTCTGTTAATGAAATGCAAATTATTTAAAAACTATTTTATGGTAGGTTACTGGAAATTTTATTTTATTTTTTTGTTGTTACCTGTGCTGTCATACAAATAGTTATTGTAATCAGTGAAGGATCACGGTGACGTAGACTGGGAGTAACAATTTGAGTTATTGGTAAGCGTAGTACATTTGGCATCATGCGATTTGGATCTTTGATTAAATACAAAAATCTATTTGTCAAGACCAATGTTAATTCCGATACTTTAAGTTCTTGGTCTAAATTATCCACAGTTGCATCACAAGTCAATAAAACTTGTTCTGTTGTGGTCAAATATTTGTTTAATATTAACCAAGAGTATCTGAGTTCTGACGCACCGAATCCTATTTCACTGTTGCTGAGACTTGAACGCAACTAAACAAAAACAATAACGTCAGATAGGTACACAAAATAAAATAGATTGAAAACTTTTGTTCTCCTAGTTGTAACCAAAATAAATAAATAATTTTCTTTTCCTTTGCCCTTCGCTCTCAATTATATCGAGTTGACCATCATTGTCCTACACCTCCTCAGGGCCTGTCTTCCACCTCATCTTTACACACACCAGCTTTTTTTGTGTCGTTCTCTATTCTGTCTATCCATCTTTGGTTTAGTCTTCGCCTCCCTCTCTTGCCTTCTACATTAATTTCCATATCCACTCCACCTCCTCAGTCATATATTCTCATAACATGGCCAAATTATTTTGTCCCATCCTTCCTCATTTTGTAGGCATCTACAATTCGTGGCACTCCTGCACTATCCCTAATAATTTTATTCTATCTTCAATAAGTCAGTCCACATATACACCAACAATTCTAATCTCGGCTACACTTTTTCGTTGTTCTGTTTTATTGTTAACTAAAGTTCAAAATAAATAAATACCAAAGAAAAGAAAATCTAGAAAGGGTTAGGTTACCTGAGGACTTTTAATCCAACCCACGCCAGCCAAAAAACCTTCGCCTGTCATTGCTACTAGTTCTGCAGCTCCACTTATTGGTTTAGTAATGGCTTCGACAAAACCTATAGCTACAGTATTGACAAATCCCCTTCTTCTTTCAGGGCCTTCTTGAATTGCATATTGTATTGGATGATTTACTAATCCGCCAACTGCTCCCAACAAGCTAATTCCAAATTCACTTAGACCTTGTATGATTCCCTGTGATAAATTCTGTGGTCGTAAACGTCTAATTTCTTCAATTTGTTCCAAATCTTCAGCTTCTAATGTTAATCGGTTGAATGTTCTCGACCAACTAGATGCAAATTTTGTTACTGATGATAATGCTCCTGTTGTAACATGCTTGACTAATGATGCAGATCCACTTAAGACACCAACAAAAAATTCTTTTGGACCTTCAGTCATGCCTTGGGCAGATAAAGTCACAAAATCATACAATCCAGTTCCAACAGATCGCGCTAGACCGCCAGGAGAGCCCCAAAATTCTAATGAACCCAATGCCCATCCAGTACCGTATATTGCGTTTAAAAAATAATGCAATGACAAACTCCGACCGAGTTGATAATAAGAAGCAATTAAATCTGTTTTAGAAAATTCTGTAAAATCTAAAGGAGACCGGTCGAGAGCCACATAGAACGTTGTTGAGGTATGTAAGCTTATCATCACTTTGAAAGGTTTTATAGTGAATGTTCTAAACACTAAAGGATTACGAAATTCTTGGGAATGTGCCAGTACTAAGTAATGAAGTGGAATGAACTCATCCATGCCAAGATTATGTTCTTGTGTAATAGACATAGTTGATTTAAAACTTTTCAATATTTCCAACATATAATAACAGTAGCGATCTTCTATAAATGCTTCAAAAGTGAATAATGTTATTTCTAGATCCAAAATTACTGGAACAAACATCAAAAAAGATTATTAATTAGTTTTTAGAATGTATTTTGGTTATTTAAAATATATAATAAGCAATCATATTGTATATACTATAGTTTATAAATACCTGGTGTTAAATAGTATGATTTATCTAATGTCAATTTTATAATAATGGCAGAATCTAACTGTCTCAAATCATTGATTACATTTGACAATGGTTTCAAGAAACTTGTATCACAATAAACTTCTTCAAAATGTTTCTTTTGCTTTACGAGTATCACAGGAAAGTCATAATGCCCATCAATAAATGCGTTATTATCAATTTGAATGTTATTTATTGAAATTATAAGGTTCATTTCTCCTTTTGAAGTATCCTAAAATATGTTTAACTTTTATAATTATATCATAACAAGATATTTGGCTTTATAATATATTCAAGGTAGATGATATATTTATAATAATAAAATATAGTTAAGGTTATTTAAGAAAATAATCTAATAAAAACTATTGGCTAATCATATTCATGAATATGTATGAAAAAAACAACATTAATATTAATATTTTTCACTTAATTACAAAATAATTTATATATAACACATCTTATCCACTCAAACATGCGGGGGCGTATTTAGATATTTTTTTTGGGGGGGAGGCTGTGGTATTTTCTCCAACTGAAATTCCCTAATTCAGCCTATTAAAAATAAGAGTTAGAAAATTAGTACACAATTTTAATTTTTGTCATGATTTTTAATGTTTT
>WHPZ01588531.1:0-97654 GCA_016617965.1 Macrosiphum rosae
CTCGGCACCCCCAAAATCAAAGTAGGGATAGTTGGAAAACCGTTGAGGTACAAACGATTTTACTTGAGGTACAAACAGGTACAAACGAGGTACAAACGAATGGTATAGGTTTAGTCTTGAAATTCAAAGGTGGGGGTGCCAGCGTTTCCTCGGCACCCCCAAAATCAAAGTAGGGATAGTTGGAAAACCGTTGAGGTACAAACAATTTTACTTGAGGTACAAACAGGTACAAACGAGGTACAAACGAATGGTATGGGTTTTGAATCAAAATTTGGAGGTGGGGGTGCTGGGGACATGGACCTTATTTATCACAAGTAGCGATTTAATATGATTTACATGCATCTATTTTAATCTAAGATAGGTACCATTTACAATTTACATAACATTATGTTATATTATGAAATACTTTTGAAAATATGATCGTAGTACTTGTTATACTTGTTTTTTACATTTTCCCTTGGATAATATTAAAGCAATTACCTGCATCTGAGCAGATATACTTTTGGAAAACATAAATTTAGGTACTCAAGTAAATTGCGTTATAAATTATAGTTGTACGGTTGATCCAAATGTCTCCATACCAAAGATTACGCATAGTGTTAAATATGTTTTCAACTTGGAGATAAAAACGTCAATGAAAATGCAACGTTATGTATATATTTATACAGAATTTCTGGACAGAAATTAATCGGTATCGAAGGTTGGCGGTCGGCCCGCTCGGTTATATTGGCAACAGGTATGATTAAACAAACCATGACTTTTTTAATAAATTGTTGCTTATGTTTGCATAGCGTTTAAAAAAAAAAAATGTTATTATATGACATATAGTTAAAGTTCCGTATTAAATTGTCTTTGTGCAATTTATTCAGATGCACTTTCCGCAGAACTCCGTAGTCTATAATATATGTATTAGACATTTTGAACACAGTTTTAAAACCGCACTATAGAAGTATTGAACGAAATAAATTACTTACATTTGTTAAGTTTTCTTACTTTAATATGAAAACTAAATCAAAATATCGTTTGAACACGTATACGTATTATATTATTGTTTTATTTTTTCCAAGCCATTACAAGCGTGTTATTTATTTGTATACGTAGGTGTTATTATTACATCTACATAAATATTTTGTATATTATATGCGAAATATATAAGTACCTATTAATGTGCGTGAGTGTGACTGAGTAATTTGTTCTGTAATTTCGATATGAAATACGTGTTGTTTTCATTTCATGAACTCACATGTTCACATGAAAATTATGATAGTGTTGCAAAAAAATTATATATTTACTTATTTATGTATTTGTTTATTGATGTTTGGTTATTAATTGTCCATTTAAAGAAATATTTATGTGGTGGATTATAACAGTCGTGTCAGGAGTTTTCGTAATTGTTTTCTACGTGTATACCTTATTAGAACGGTTGAGAGATAGATGACGTCTAAAAAAATGCACACGTTATAAAAAAAAACAACAACGAAATCACGTTTAACACAAAAAAGAACCGTCGAATTTTTCACTTTACCCTGCCTTGCGGTAGTCATGCGAAACATTAACGATATGTTTGGAATATTAACAATAGTCACAATTTTATTAGAAACAACAAGTTTTTCCCTTTCTAGTTGTATCGTTGATAAACAAATATTTTTATTAGATTCCTGGCATCCACGCGGTATAGACTCTTTTGATCCTCATTCGTACAATTACGGTAAGCGTGCTTTGAATTTGATTCGAGTGTCAATAGTGGTATTCCATGAAACAAACCAGGAAAAAAAATGTATTATTTCACTTGCGTGTTCACGCCGAGTTGGATAAAATGAAAATAAAAAAAGTGTTGCAGTAATCGTCAAAGAAACAAGGCTGCAGTGAATTGGTAAAGGAAAAAGAAAGAAATATCTACCTCTCGGAAATCTTGAAACTGTGGCCAAACACGATCTACCTATACTGGGCAAATCGAATTTACATTCACAGGCGCATTGGTACCACAGTGTTTTCGGAATGCATTACCACAGATAGCGAAGAGATAATCCATCCCCCAGGGTGAATGTGGTTTTATTTATTTATTTCGGAGTTTCGGACAGACGCTTTCTGTATTAATAATAAATAAATTGATGAGGTGACGTTTTTTACGTGGATTTATTTTAATACATTTACCACGGTACTGATATATAATTTCCGGTTCATAATAAATTTTCATCAAGAAAATTCGTTGAGTACCTATACCTTTAGGTTGTGTCTCATCGTGCTGCACTAACATCACGAGTTTTGCGCTCTTATACCTACGTATACGCTTATACCGAACATTTTTGGTCGCTTCATTCATTTGGGGTTTTTATTTTCAATATTTATGTCAGTTTGCGGGTGAAATTTTATAGTCTGCTAAAGAATATATGAAAAAGTCCTTTGGCTGCGTAGCGTTTTTTTATTAACTCAGTTCGTGCGTTGTAACCGTGGTTATGATATCTACAAAAAGTCGTTTGCTGCCAACACGCCCGTAGTGGGTGACATCAAGAAGGCTTATCATTTTGTCACTACTCTTTTTCATATTGGATACCTGCCCACATCATCGGCGGAAATTCAACAGACGCATAAAAAACAAAATAACAATAATAACATATCCGCCTCGATAGCAGAATAGTAAATTTTATTCAACCGCCGTTTTAGGTACATTTATAATATTATACTTGGAACTGTTCGAATGCAAGCTCACACCATGACCAAACCGTGTTCGACGAGCACATTGTAATATTATAACGTTAGTAGGTATTGCGTTTCCAGGACCATATTGTTAAAATTTCAATACGGACGTAACTTAATTTCTTCGAACGAAAGCAGTAAACGAAAAAAATTTAAACCGCTATTAATGCATTAAATTTCGTATAACGGACGTCTTGTCTAAATTTAAATTGAGCGTGAAAACGTTTGCAATATAAAATTGTTTTAATATTGTGATTTTTCTTCGGTAGTTAACACCTCCGTAACTGATGCTGTCAGATTTAATAATATTTGATGAACTATCATTACGTTCAAAATGAACTGCACGAGTTTATTGACTATGCGTTTCAAAAGTTTCATTTATTTCATTATTTTTTTTTTATTATTTTCGTATACGAGATATTCAATCATTGTCAGTTAACGTGTAATTTTATTTTCATTTTTTATTTTAATAAATTAAATTTGATATTTATTACTGAAAAATAAAAATAATAATATATAATAAATGTTGAGAATTTCTACTATTTAAATATATGCATCATTTTTAAAAAATTGTATCCATTATTTTATCATTATTATTATTTATTATTATTTTTCACGGTAAATATTGTGTTTATCATGATTTTCCAAGAAGACAGAATAATGTATATCAACTATGGGTTAGTGTAGGTACATCTGTAGGTATATAGTTAATATACGATCCACAGTGCGTGGGGTGTGTTCTTTCGTTACCAAATCATTGATTAAATACCAATTGCGTTTGATTTTAAAACACCGACACCGTGTTTCATTGATGGTATGTTGTATTAATTGTTTTTTATTTTTTTTTGTTTTAGGTAAGTGTGGAATGTAAATCTTTGAATTCAGCTCCAACAATAATTCTTTCCAGAAGAAAGGTATGAATACTAAGGCTTATAATATGCATAAAGTTTCTTGGGTGCACAAGTATTTATATTGTGATCTGTAAAGTTACAGAAATACATCAACATTATCTTTAGAACGGCATTCCGTATTTAAGTATTGCCGATAGTTTTGTATGTGCATTGTACTTAGAACTTAACATATTTGGCTCGTAGATTCCCGCAGTTCTCCGACTTATAAATACAGTCAAATTTGCATGTAACGATCTTCGGGGAACTTTACGATTATGATAATCAGTGTTTTATTTTCCATACACAATGGAATTTTTTTAATATTTAGATTAGTTTAGATGACAATGTTCATATTAATTAAAAAAAAAAAAATCCATTTATTCAATTATTGTTCGACGATCTTAATATATTCACACAGTTCTAATAGGAACATCGATATTGACTTACAAGAATGTGATATAATATTATAATAATTATTACATACTATTTAATATTTATAGTATGTATTATAACACAATAATTATTATGTTATATTATACACATATTTTTATTCAAAATTAATTCAACACAAATTATCAAATATTTCTAGAAATGTAAGATAGCAGGCAGTCTCCGTTCAAAACCGTTTATCGTATGAAACAAATTATCATTTAATTCAAATTTAACACATGAATTACTTTCATTACGTTTCCAATGACGAGTTGCACTTGAAATCTAATTTTCAGCTGATAAACTTCCTAGTTCGTTTTTCTTTTAGCATAGTTAGGTATATATTTATTTATTTGACCTACATACATATAATTAAAAAAATGAAATACAGAAATATTATGTAGTCATTAATATTATGTATAGTTTTGATTTTTTCGAAAAATAATCAGTTATAGTGCTCGCTTTGTTTTTAACATTGTTTTAAAATATTGGAACAAAAAGATGTTTTAAACAGTTTTAAATATTTTTTTAATGCTATTGATACTATTCTGGTGAATTTATTTCATTGTTTCACGAAACAAAAGTACCTACGCACCTGATCAATAGAAAAAAAACTAAGAAATAAACGGTACTTTAAACAAAATTTCTTCGGCCACTATACTTTATACTTTTGCACTCTTTATTTGCATTTAAAATAGACTACAATTTCTTCTTCGCGTGGTTCTGCAGAGGTCCAAACAGCAATATCCAACTTGACCGAGACATTGTAAGTGATACTCGATGCCCAAGTCATTGTCTGCAGCAGTTTATTTATCTGTATAACATCATATTTAGGTCGATTGTGTTGTGTAGAAGATAAATTAGTTCAACAGTATATTTTATTTATATTATATTATTATCTATCCAATTCGTTAAACTTTTTCACAAAATATTAATATTATGTGGTTATGTTTTTTTTTAATCCACGTTTTGACCTCTGCCTATTTTTGTTTGTTTAATTTTATTTAATATAAGAGCAAGTAACCATAGATGTGGGTTTGAAATAAAAAAAAAGGCAATGATATTAATTTTATACATAGCTAGTGAGGTACTGCTGACCATCGTGCTTTTTAGAAATAAAATGACAAACCCTTATCTGAAATAGATAGGTACTACAACGAAGGGTGATCGTTGAGTCTTTTCAAAATATCGAATTCGCCTGTCTAGGTATAACGCTCAAAATTCACAGAGTACATTATACCCCCTTCCCTCCTCTTCTCTTTCTTCGTTTTACTATGTGATGGAAACAATGCACCAATTATGTCAGAACTTTGTATATGCCTTTTGCCCGCCTCTCCGCATACACTATTCACGAGTCTACACCACCACCACTACCACCCCTAACACCTCCACCATCACCACCCCTACTACCACCACCAATAACGTCACTACTACTACTACTACTACTACTTATTCTACTACTTCCACAGCCGCCGACGAAAGTTAATATCTCTCTGGTCCTGCGTACCCAACAGCAGATTGCCAACACCACAAATCACCCATTAGTCCGAAGTTAATATCGGGGCCAGAGAAAGTCGAATTTAAGTTTGTTGTATAGGGTCTCGTACACAACAGTTTCCGAGGGTGGGTAAGACGGACAGGAATATTATATATGTATATAAGCATGTATAAGTATACGCGAGGAAAATTTTCCCCACCGGTCGTCGTCGTGTTTACACTACGTTGACTATTTACCGTTTATATAGTGATAATTAGATCGGAAACTGATAAAACTGATAATAATTATCCACCGTGTGTAGCGTGCATCGTATACGTATTATACCATAAAATACCATGCACACTACACGCAGTAATCTTGCTCTCCAGACGACCTACCCTGATAAACGGCCCGTGTAATAGTGACACGTGGATGATCACCCTTTTTAATCCTCTAAACGGTCGTCGTCATCGTCGGTCTTGCTAATGTGCCATATTAGTTGACGACGTATGCGCAAGGTCAGTCAGTTGCTGCATTGTTACTTTGCAAATACAACGTCTAATATTATTTTGCAGATGCAACGGATTCAAAACTATACATTACAATGAATTATTTATTGACCTGCGTAGATACGTTTTTAGGATATAGGTAGTAGGTACTAATTTGACATATGATATAATAATTATAGGGTTACGCCTAATATAATTGAGACCATTTTTATAGACGAGAGGTATACGTGTATTCTGAAATGATATGTTTGAATAAAAACTGTTTAAAAATGCTAGGTATGTTTAAGAAGTATATTAAAAAATTGTTTTTTTGAATTGTTTTGTAAAAAAACAATTAAGTTAAGTAAATTATTAAATACCTATAAAAAAAATTGTGCTCTTGTTCTCGTTCTGTATTTTGTGTAGTTAAATATTATATAAATCAACGTGCACATAGATGACTAGATGTTTATGTTTTGTTACCAACCGCTAGTATAATAATTATATTATTATAATGTATAAAATATGTTATAAATTAAATTAAATACAGATTCAACTCGTTGAACTATACTATAATATTCTGGTATATTCTTAATTGTGGATTTTTTCCACGAAATTCCATTGATTTACCAGTGACATTTGGAGTTTTTAAGGAATCTGGCAATGTTTTTCCATTTCTATAGCAATTATATACTGTCTAAAACTTGAATTAATTTAAAAATATATTTTTTAGGAAAACATGCAAACATTTGTAAATTAATATATTAATACAGTTATTCACATTCGTAATACATAGTAATTATGTGTACTTTTTTAACAAAATTGGTATTAAATCAATATCTATTGTTTTTTTTATTTACTATTAAATATAAATTATAAATTATTGACTATAGGTGTTTTGGAAATTTAGATGGACGTCTGATCATTGAATCCTCTTGAAATTTTTTATTTTTATAGTGTATAATATATATATATATATTTGTATATATTTATGTTTTTATTATATTTTATACATATTACATTTTAGAGTATGTAATGTTATTAAAACGAAAACTTTAGTACCGATAAGGTTGAAGTAGCTTTTTTTAAAACTTTGGTAACCAACATTGTGCATTTTATAAAATATTTATTATTACTACTTAGGTAAATGTTTTTTAATACATGGGTGGAATGTGGTTTTTGGAACTCTAGTTTATTTTTTTATGTATAAATAAATATTGAATTTGACATCAAAAACATAATTTTGTAAATTTTTTTAAAGTTTGTAAAGCTTAGTAAAATAAAATGTTTAATTTTATTTAATTTTAGTTAATGCATTTAATTTATTTTTTAATACAGTTGTCTAACAGCTAATTTCATAAAGTGTATTATTATTTTTGCTTATTATTATTAGGTATGTCAAATAATATCTATACCAGATACCTATCATATCTATTTTTTTTATAGTGCATATTAATTTATAATAGATACTTGGAATAGAAATTGGTAGATAAATTATATTTATATAAGAAATTTCTTATTTTTAATTTATTTTATTTTATGTCAATATTATATGTTTGTTTATATTGTTATATAAAAATATTTTTAGAACAGCTGAATAATCATCATTTTGTTTTTATTTTTTATTAAACATAAATAAATATTGGTCAACTGATGTCAAGTTTACTAATAGTCGAGTCAATAAATGACCGAAATGTATTGGTAGAGTGCGCGATATACATATATATAGTATATATATATACTTAGCGATTCTTTTGGAAACTTGTTCATGGGGTTAATGTACCAAAAGTCCTGACACCTAGGTTGATAGCGGGAGGGTTGAGTTAAGATACGCATTTTGAGTTTTTTGTTTATATCTCAAAAACAGTTCATCGGAGGGGAATTTTTTTTATAACAAAATAAAGCTCATGAAATTATCTAAAACTTTTATATTATATGTTTTTTTGAAATTCGAAACTGTTTTCGAGCTACACCTTTAAATAGAATAGAATATTATAAAAAAAATCATTTTACTTCACTATATTTTTCAAACAATCCATCATATTGTCTAAACCTATTTATAAACGAAAAAATGCATAGAAATGAAGTTTAAGATATTTCAATTCTCTTTCAGTATGTATACACATATGTTGATTATTAATCTCCAACATGCCGTTAGGTGCAATTAGAGCAAAAAATTTAGGGGGCTTCCCCTCCCATATATTTTTCAATCACTGCCTCTCAGAAACTTTTTTTCCACTCTTTACCATTTATAAAAAATTCGCTTTATTACAGTTATCATCCTTATCAAGTGCTGGCACTCGCATAACGACCGAGGTTCGAGAAAAAAAGTTATAATATAAAATAATATAGTCTATTTTAAAATTTTCATTAAATTTTTAAATTTTTAGAAAATTTGTTTATATATTATCATATTCTTGACTCTCAACCTTTGTTCGTTCATCTAATAATATATGTGGCCACACTTTTAAGAAAGTTATTAAATAAAACAGACAAAAATAATGATAATACACTTTGACTATAGACACTTTATTTTATAGATAAGTAGTTTCGTACAATAATTATAAATCCCATTGTTCTTAATTAATTCTTAATTTTATACTCTCTACTTTATATGAAATCATATTTTGATCTTCTTTGAACTCGAGGGCCCAAATTGTTCGTCCATGGCATCTTCGTCGGCAGTAGTTGGTGACTCTTGCTGAACCGGCTCTATATCGTTTTCATCGTCGTTATTGGCAACAGGCACGTTGTTCAGGCATTTCCCTTGGCAGTGAAGGCACGCTGCAGAACAGGCCAACATTGCTTTCCGCCAGCCACATTTACCAATTGTACAATCCTTGGTGCAGTGGCAAAATATAGTTTTCAGAAAGATTTCAGGTGCTGGTAGATCTTCCGTTGTAATTGGTACCAGCTGGGTGTCTCCTACACGTTTCCACCCCTATTCTTGGGGGCAGCTCATTCCCGAGTCACTGCTGCACTTGGTGATAGGTGCGCCGGGAATGCTGTTTATCTGCATTCTCTGTTGGTGGTAGGGAGCTGATTTCAGGCTTCATATTTTTCGTTTATGAACAGTTTTAGATAATATGATGGATTGTTTGACGAATATAGTGAGGTAAAATAATATTTTTGTAATATTCTACTTTATTCGAAGGTTTAGCTCGAAAACGGTTGTGAATTTGAAAAAAACATGCAACATAAAAGTTTTAGATAATTTCATGAGCTTTATTTTGTTATAAAAAAAAATTTCCCTCCGATAAATCGTTTTCGAGATATAAACGGAAAACCCAAAATTCGTATCTTTACTCCCCCATCCCCCCTCCGGCTCACCACCTAGGTGTCAGAACTTTTGGTATGTTAGCACCCTAAGCCCCGTGAACAAGTTTCCGAAGGAATCGCTAAGTTACCTGCTCACGCACTCTACACCACATTCCTTGACTGGACTAAGATGGTTTTTCAATTGTTGCAACATGATCAATGTTTTGTTTTAATTTAGTTTTTTTTATGTTATATATAATATATTATATGCAATACAACACAATACAACACAACACAACACAACACAACACAACACAACACAACACAACACAACACAACACAACACAACAAAACATGAGTACTCCTCAGTATCCATTGACTTTATATATGTTGAACCTAATACAAAATATGGTATCTTAACGTAGAGAATATCAAATAAATAGTTCATACGGTATAGTTAAATGATAGATTAACTAATATAATATTGTGATAATATAGTTTGGTTAAATTATCAAATTTTATGGGCAGCTTTAGTCATTTCAGGATTTGGCAAAAAAAGTTTACTGAGGTGTGCGTGAAATCTCGAACTCGTCTCTGATTCCCATTAATTACGTTCTATTCAACAAGTATTTGATCAGAAATGTTTGTACATTTTTCACCTCATCAATTTATGCGACCGCAGTTTCACAAATAATATGTTAGCTACTGTTCTCGAACTTTTTCATTAATTCCTCTTTCAAAAAAAAAAAAAAAAAAAAAAAAAAAATAAAACAAACAAACAAAATACAAAACTAAAACAATGGCCGGTGCGATTAAAAGCACAGCGTTCGCCTGTCACTAACCGTTGTTTTCAACGAAAACTTTCGCAATAAAAACTACTGGGTATGGGGTAAAAATACATCCCTTTACACCTTTTTTTTTTCGGGTAATTGTTCGATATTTATTTCTTTGGCCAATCGTTACGTGCAATTTATTTGTCAGTACCTAATTCGTAGATTACAGTATTGGGGTTCACGCCGCGCGTTACACACGTCCTTCCCCAAATCACGGGTCTTAGCGCGGCGTAAAAATCTGTGAACGACTGTTGTTTAAACACAGCTCTCATCTCTTACAATATTGCCTCCCTCCCCCAGTTGCACTCTCTATACCAGGCCATGCCACGTCAACCGCAAAGTGTTAGGCGTGGGAGAGCAGAGACCACCGGGGACAAAATTGTATTCGTTACTTTGATTTTATTCGACGATAACAATCTTTTCCCGTCTTCGAAATGGGATTTTCCGTCTAATTTGCTGCGTTGTTGATACGCGATTTGGCAAAACCAGTCACGCGTGTTGGCAACGTTCGATAATTCCCCCCCTCTCCCCCTGAAATCACAGTCGGATATACGGGAGAGAGCTTAACTACTGTACGTACAACGCGCGTGAAGCGCGATCGTTTTACGAAATTCCGTTTTATAAATTATATTTATCTGTCCGATCGCGGCCGCCCTTTGATTTGGTAACAGGGTTGCTGGTATAGCAGTGGTATTGCCGGTGGTCAATACGTGACATGTATTGTGGTCGGTGTGGTGGGATGGCGGGTGGTCGGCGGAAGGGGGTGGCTGAGAAAGAACAACGAGCAGCAGTGGGGACAAATTGAAAAAAACAACAAATCCCGCGGTCGGCTTGCGGCAATCCAATCGACGGGTTGAATGGAATTCCCGTAAATTATTTGTAATGCAATTTTATATCCCTTTTGTTATTTTATTTTCTGAAAAAATAGTTTGTACTTACGCTTTGTTTTTCGATTATTTTTTTTTTCAAATTTTTACCTACGCAATACCATACTACTACAATATGTTTATTAATACCTAGTATGATTATTAATTACCAAGTACAATATTACTAGATACGATCTACATTAAAACTACCTAGTGTACTTATTTTTATTAATTTCCATACCATACGTATGAGGAACGCCATTTAAAATATCTTTTTTTTTTTTTTAATTGATCGTTTAAAGCCCGGCGACTATGGCCATTAGCTGATTGTGGGGTTTTTATGATTGTAGGTAGTAAGGTTTGCAATTGTAGGGTTATTACACGTGTGTGTTGTGTTTGGCAGAATTTCTATTGGGGCACCCGTAGGTTTCTGCCATGCCCCGGAGTGAGGGATGGCGGCACTTATTCTCCGGACACCGTGACTTGCCCGAAGAAAAATGCCGCCCGGTGACCAAGAATCGAACCCGGATCGGCTGCGCCGCAGCCGACGCGTTGGACCGCTCGGCCACCTCGTCCCCCATTTAAAATATCGTGTTCATGATCAAACAGCGATTTTTTTTTTTTTTTTTTTTGAATTGACACGACTGTTTTATTAATAATATATTAACACTGATATTGCGTTTTATCGGACTTCGTGAATTCATCAAATTTTTTTTATAAAAGTTATCGAATTTTACAACTTTGTACATTTTTGTTTACAGTTTATACACTAGTATATAGACATCTACATATAAGAGCACATAATATTATCTCAGTATAATGTTGCAAGTGCTTTGTACGTTCAGCGTTGGCGCAAGATACCCGTATTGTACATGGACCGAGGGATGTGTGTTAGATTATTATTATTATTATTATTATATTTAATCCGCTATATCGCCTTGCCGAGCCCCCGGGACCACAGCCACGATTACGTGCCGTGTGTGCATTATATATGTATTGCGCAGTTATAGAATGTTATGATTACGGCGGTGATGGTGGAGGGTGGATAATTCTATAATTATTGAAAGTTCGATTTCTATGCATTTATATATTCTTACGGCTTTTATATGGCGGGTTTTGTGGTTCCACGATGTCTGTTCAACTAGTCGGCATAATATCAGGATATCCGGCAGTAAATATTATTAAAGCGTAGGTAAACCGTTACCGTTGGGCCAATGTCACTGTTATCTATAGGTAAATCGTTTTTGCGAAAATGCTGAAAGGATGGTGTAACGTCACTGCCAGAGGATTACAAAGTGTTCACGACTCCGTATCGTGAAACTTATATGTAGTAGTTACAGGTATACTACCTATAGGTACCTATATAATTGTAATTTTCGTTTTTAAAGACTTTATACCGGCCTACGTGCTTTTTAGGTGTTCGAATTAATGAATTAATTAAGACTTTTATTTCTATAGTTCTATTTCCAACTATAATATATGTTTATGTTATTTATATTATCATAATAATTATGTTTAAACACGTTTCGTGCACATAAAACATTGAAACAAACAAAACCAGTAATAATTTTTAAAAAAATGTCCAATAAATACGGACACCAAACCATTTAAATGTAACGTAACATTATTAGTACATCATATACAATCTTATTAATAATAATAAAAAAAAAAATAATAATAATACTTCTTATGTAAGAATTTTACTTGCAAAATTTAACTCTTATCAAACGTATTCCGTGACTGACAACTGATGGCAGTTTATTATAATTATAAATATAAATAAATTTCGTTTTTTCCATTCATTAAATATTATTAAAATTAAAATTAAAAACAATATTAAATTGTATATAATTATTTAACTATATATAAATATTTATTATGGCAAAATTATTTATGGTTTTAACTAAGAAATAATAAATTATATACCTGAAGGCTGATATTAAATTAGGTTTAGTTTTTAGTTGTACTTTGAAAATTGTACAAAGGCTACGTTTTACATATTTGGTTATTGAAAGTTATATTATATGCTTACTGAATAATCTAACCTTTGAGAAGTAGGAATTGGAATCGTATAATATTATTTATGTCTGGAGTAAGTGCCTTTGTTTTCAAGTAAAGATGTCATTCATTGATTATCCACAGTTTGTTTTAACTTCCACGTTTTTTTTTTTCGTTTCACGTTGTTTCACGATTGTTGTTATAGGTTATGGGATTGTCATTTGTTACAACCGAGTTTCACGAATGAAAAGTATATCTATGTCGTCAGCATTTTTCTGCAACTGTAGTGTTTGAAGTAGCTGGTTGATTTTTTGAAAGGATGTTGAAGAGTCTGGGAACAGATTTTCTCTTTGAAGTACTCTCATTTTTATGTATGAAACTGATCTGAGATATGCGTATGGTAATGGACAGTGAACTGGAAAATAAGTAGAGTAAAATTATTATAATTTATTATATTGTTGGATATCATCGTAGGTAATTTAAGCATGTATTTAAATTTAAGGGATCTAGGACAATTCGCCGTGGCTATTTCGACGTGGTCGTTTCGCCGTGAGGATATTTAGCCGTGGCCGTTTCGACGTGGTCATTAAATATTTTCGTCGTATAATAATAATACATTTATAATATATTCGTCATATTCATAATTAAAAATATCATAATAATAGGTAAAAATTAATAAGAATAATACATTTTTTATACTATATTTCGTCATAATAATAATAAAGGTAAGCAGTAATCATGGTAGTGAGATATTATATGCTATGCCTTTTAAATATGAAATGTAGTCTCTACTATCATATTGTTGTACTATTTTCAAAATACGTTTATCTAGATCAGCAAATTTTTTTAATTTTTTAGATGGAATTTTTCCTGCAGTTAACTGAGAATAAAAATAATCATGCTCCATACATTCAGTAGCTTTTCTTTTTGATTTGTTACAGCGACATCTGCTTCGATTTTTGACGCTTCCGAGTCATGACAATGTTCATTGATAGTTTTTATGACTGTGTAGTCATTTACTCCTGTATGAATTCGCGCTTTGCAAACATTTCTATTACGGAAACGCCAAAACCGTATTGTATTATTAAAATTAACATTATCATAAACATACATAAAACCATCAAATACAAATATTTCACGACCACGAGTAGATTTTACTTGAGATTCCATTATGTTACCTTATTAATTTACTGCGAGTTGTGTCACCAGATGAGAACTGATTAAAACTTAATTGTAACAATTGTAATTGTGATCATCGTCATCGAAGGTCATGGGCGATGTGTAGACATTTTAAGATAAGATAAGATAAATACGAAAAATCCAATAATATCATTAATAATATAACATATTATAACATTATATAGGGTGAATTCAAAGTTAATTTTATGTTTATACACAATTTTTCGACCACGGCGAAATGGCCACGGCTAACCGGCCACGGTGAAACGGCTACGGCGAAATGTCCTATTTCGACATTTAAGGCAAAACGTAGGCAAAACGTTCAATAAGTTGTATAAATCTGCGTACAAACTATAGATTTTAATATACATGATTTCGAGTAATACTAGTAATGTATTGGTCTTGCTATGATATTTTAAAAAATTTTTTGATAAAACTGTTCAATCATAAAGTTTGGTGTGTACTTTGGAGATGTCAGAAAGCTTGGTATTAATAAAAGTTCCTTTCTGGACCGTTTTTAAAATCTGATGATTTATAGAAATAGTTTATTTACATATATTATATTTATGTCTCACTGTCCTGCATCTAATGAAGTTAGTTTAGATTATTATTATCAGGAAGACGGTGTTGGTATCTTATCTTGTTTTTTTTTTAATTATAATTATAACAATTATTTTCTTATTTAGTTAATTTACCATGTGTATAATATAAGCCATATTATGTATTTCCAACTTATGCCCGATTTTAATTATTTATACATTTTGATTTAATGTAACAATTATTTCTTCAACAATGAATCAACTAAGACTTAAAATTAATAAATAGTGAATTGCAATTTATTTTTATAGTTAATTGTGAGTTTAAACAGTGTACCTAAATATGGAATGGTAAATAAAAATTACGATAGGTACTATTTTTATTGCAATATCTATATTATATAAATGTTTTCGAACTTCTCAAAGTTTTAGTAAAAATACATATTTGCAGTCTGGTCCGAACAATACCGTGGTGTAAAATATATTCCTACAAACGACCTTATACAATAATAATGTTGAATATTTATATATATATATATATTTTTTTCACTACCTATCTCAATAAAAAAAAACACGTCAAGTGGTGCTAGAGTGCAAAAAATAAACAGTGGTTGTTGTGTAAAGGGTATTGTTTTAAGTGGACGTTTCATGGGATTGCGATTTTATTCATGGGAAATATTCATAACAAAATGTTATTAACGAGTAGAATAACAAAATGAATATGTTTATATATTATAATACACTCTCGCAAAAAAAATGTCAACTCGTTCTAGAATTTAAAAATTTGTATACTTACCTATATCTGTATTGGCTTTAATGTTTAACAACGTTTCTTAGCTATACTATCTATGCTTGTAAAATATATATTTTCTAATAAAATTTGAACAAAGAATACTTTAGAGACAGTGCAGAACTAGACGTGTGCCAGAATGAAATAATATTTATATTATAGTTACTATAATTTTATATTTATTTACAACGTATTATTACCTAATATCATTGATTATAAATACTAGTATTTATCACGGTCCACGGACTAAGATATAAGGTATATCTTAGTCATAGATAATATAAGAATGGATAGGACATAAGAACTTATCACATGGGAATTTAATGATACTATTTTTAAGGTTATATGAGGTAAATATTGATATGATAATTGATAAATAATAATAAATACAATTTATATAATTTAATTTTGTTAAAATATTATTTTCCAATTTCCATTTTCCAGGCACAGGTGGCACAACAATCAAAATACAAACTGACAAATATCTAAATATAACAGATTATCATGTTATTATTATTATTATTTAATATAACCTCATATCGTCTTTCTCTCTTTACGTTCTCTCTTCCCCAAAAAAGCACACGGCCATATAGAGCTGGTATAGGCATGTCCTATCCATTCTTATATTATCTATGATCTTAGTCCGTGGTATTTATAATCAATGTTGATATGTTATTAAAAAGCAAACTAAAAGTGTATTTTTGTAACTTAAATGTACGGTGTCGTGTTTGGGTTATGTCTGGTGCGAATTGATCACCTCGAAAGAAACGTGCTGTGTAGGAGTCCTGCAGCAATGTGATATATTATTATTATGAATCCGACTCAATTGAGAATTATATTACTGCACTATTTTTGATGGTTTTTAAGTACCTACAAATTTTACACATAATTAATAGCTGCAAGACGTTTCGACAAGGAGAATTTTGTAATAAGTTACATATATTATTATCATATTTCATTAACGTATAAAATAATATATTATCCAATCATTATATTATTATCATAACAAAATTACTCGTCGAGTCTGCTGCAGTAGTTATTTGTGAATTCGTTGAGCTATAAATCACTGATAATATTATTAATTATCATTTATAAAATATAAATTATTATAGAAGTTTGTTTAGCTATAAGTATATAGCGTACTGTTGTCTAATACGATTTTCTACGTGACAAACTTGGGATCCTTATTCCTTGGTTAAATCTCAAGTGTCACGTTTAATAACAAAATACAATGATTTTTGAAATATAATACATTTACCCTAAATTCGTGTTTTTTGTCGCTTTACATAATGTGGGATACATTATGTGGTTATTATTGTTTATCATTATTAGCAGCTCGTGCAGGGTAAACACACTTATATCATTGCTCGGTGTTTGTTTCTGTTTACGCAGCTTCTATAAACAATCTCTACTATGATTTTAAATTGGAAATTTACACTTATCATGTTACATTTATATAACCATATTTAACGTTACGCACAAGTGCACATAAAAAAAAAAAATAGCTAGAACCCTTTTAGCACAATTTTACATATAGAGATATCAAATTATTAATAACCGCATATTATACTTTACTGAAATTAAAATCAAAATGCATTATTAGATTCGTTAAATAGTTTCGAAATTGTATATACCTAATTAATGAAATCCGTAGGTACACGATAGTATAATATATTAAAATACGGATATTGTATCGTATAATAGAGGTAAATCTGAACAGTTAACCTTATAATATAGGTTAGATTAGGTCATATTCCATACATCGACATTAAATATTGTAAATTATAGATACTACTCAACTATTGATCCACCGTGTGCATTAGAGATTGTGCGACTTTTACAATTTTTGTTTTGTATGTATTTATCTATTTAAATAAAAATAAAAATGATGTACTTTTAAAATTTTCATTATTTTATCTAAATACATTGTTCCTATTATAATATTATATTAAACACATTTGAAATAGAACACTTATTGGAAATAATTATATGTTGATTCATTCTGTTTTGGATGGTGCACTGAAATAAATTATTGCGATGGTAAAGTTGAAGTTTATAGTATCAATATGTAATAATATGATAAAATATTTTATCTACCATGCCTAATAATATATATTATTATAATGAATAAACAGCGATGTTGCGGCGTGTAGCAATAACTGCAGTAGTAATAATTGTAATTATTGGGTGATTTATAATTATAAACGAACGTCCAGCTTGGGGTTTTCCAGTAGCGTTTTTATGTTACCCTTTCTCGTTTCAAGTTCGAATTACACGCTCTCCAAAGGGTTAATCTTGTGACTTGTTTGCAGTGAAATTGAGTTTTCCGTAATTAACGCAATAATGGCAGTGGTGGCTAAAGAAATAACAGGTAATATTCATGTATGCTAATGCGTACTATATCCTTTTCCGCAAAACTCTCAACCCCTCCCCCCTCCTCCGGAAACACACGTCGAGATGTGGCAAACGGTGAAATTGTATTAGTCTATATTCTTTGAAGTTCTCCTCGCGTCCAGTCGTGTGACTTGGTCGTGTGTGTACGAACATGAACGGAAACCGAATGGCTAACATAGGAAAACTCTTAACGGTGTACACCCGAAACGCATTACCTTAAACGGAAAACACACACACACACACACATATATATTATATATACACATACATACATATAATATATATGTATACCGCGCGCACACACACACACACACACACACACACACACACACACACACACACACACACACACACACGCACACGCACACGCACACGTGACGTCCCGGTGGGAAGTTGTTCGCTGTAGTATAAGAGTAGGGCATCCGTTCTTCTTCGGGTCGTAATTCTACCGATACTGCTTCGAGCCCGCTCCCAGGTTTCGTTTTAAACCTATATATATAGGTAGGTAGGCACCTATATATATATAATATATATTTTATTGGCTTTCGAGATCCTGCAGGTTTTTAGAAATCAACGGGATACGAGCCGCTGCACTCTTGCTTTAATAGTATTTTGAAAGAATGCGTTCAATCGCACCGCACGAGTACGATAGTATAATATAATATTATTATTATGCGTATTCATATTGCCCATATTGTTATTAAATGGATAGTTAAATTAATATCATATGGTTTTGACGTTGGATTATGTCAGGTTTATGTAGGCACGTCAATTTAAATCACACTATAGCAGCACATCATGAATTAGTTTTTTTTGAAAACATTTTTAATAGACAAAACGTCTGCATCAGGGATATTGATTACAGAAAAAATTATTTTTGTCATCGTACAATAATAGTATTGATTAACCACTAACTTTTATGAATTCACTGTGACTTTTCATGTCCAGTAATTATAATTATTATAGCGATTTTACAAGTTTTAATATTATAAGCTGTAATATAGTGACCCCGTTTTCCGGGTTCAATTATAATATCATTGAGTATAGATAGTACTAATGATAATATTTAAATTGAGTTATAATTATGTTATGAATGTACGTATGAATGTATCGTATATTATGCCTGTGTATAATTATATTTTTGTATTGAGTGCTAAGGGGTGGGGGTGTGATATGTATATAATACTGTACCTATATTCAATATGCATATTCCTGCACACACTTTCGGGCCGATTTCACAATGACAAAAGAGTAACTATTTTCGGAGTTTGTTTTGTCGGAACTGCAGTGTACAAACGATATGCCAGGCTATAGATGTATTTTATTTTAACATAGGCTCTCTACACGTAACGTAACCGTTACTATTATTCGTTATTATTGCACATTATTGTTATAGGTATTAGGTAAACGGCTGCCGAATAATTACGATAAAACAAAAGGCAGTGTACGCGTTTTCTGTGCAGGACTAGTCTGTGCTGTGCGCATTCCTATGCGTTGGAAAAACGGTCGACGGTAAATTATATTATGCGTAATGTACATTGTATAATATTATGTAGTCGGTCGGCGGCGCAGTGGCGTTCGAGGGGTGGTCTGAGCGCGGGGTGGCGGTTCGCGTTACCGACGGGACCGTTTAAGTCGGTTTGCCGGATACGCGTGACTGCCGCCGCCACCACCCCTTACCCAACCCTTAACTCCACGCGACAAACGCACCCCCCCTCGCAACAGCATCGGTCGACCGCGTGTTGATCAAACACCGCGCTCACTCACCCCGCCAACCGACCGCGGCGGCGGCATCGTAATACTAATAATAATAATAATAAATTATATGGAAAAGTGACTCATTTATTCCGTGCGTGCGCGCAAATATAATACGTAAGGGAAAGCGCGATGACCGGTCGCCGTCTATATAATAATAATATATATTATTATACGAATGTTTTAAGTAATGGCTGCGTGCGGTCGACCGTATGAGTCGAGTGAGTGCGTCTGTGTGATTGTGTGAGGGCCAGTGCGTCGGAAGCGCCACCACCACCACCACCGCTCGTATTCGTGTTATTGTTTTCGTTCGTCCTTCGAGCCAACCCCTCGCGATGCGCTTTCGTCGTCGTCGATGTTCAGGAGGGGAGAAAAACGATGTGTCTCGATATATACATATATATGAGGAACATAATCGGTCGTTGCCATCTTTGCGCGACGAGACAGAATAATGGTCTCAGTTCGATCGTTTACACACTCACACACGCGCGCGTGCGCATATTTATGCGTATAAGAATATAAATTCAGTAAGCACCGGAATATGCGTTTAGGGTGTGTATAAATGTTTAATATAGCGATACGTTACTTGTGCGTAAATTGGATTGCCAATGACTCACGCGCGTTCGAAAATAATTGAAACGACGGGCCGCTATCGTAAACCCCCCTCCCCCCAATCTGAGTTTCATGGATGGAATTCGCGGCAGTCGTATAATATCACGGTGCTTATATAAAATCGACAGTGGCAAAAAATAATAATATCCTTAATTAATGTACATTCATAGATTTAGTGCTGAAAAATTCATATTTTCTAGATAAATATTACTCTCAAAACTTGTGTTTATAATATAATAACTGTGCACAGCATTGATGAGAAATATATCAATTTTTAAACACAAAATAAGTTTCGAAAAGCAATCCCCTAGTCCACCAAACAACCGGTCCCCAAGTAGCCCGTTTCCGTGGAAAACGAAAAAAGGTTTGACTGCCGTTTTCGCCAATACGTTTACTTTTTCGTAAAAAAACGTGTCTGTTATGTATATTATATTGTTTTGGGATCATACAATAGGGGAAAAAATTGACGTATGAAAAAAAGTTCCAAATGTTCCGCGTTATAATTTGTAGGAATAATTGTATTAATAAATTATAATTGGATTTTTAACATGTATTCACTAGAAGGATATAACATATTATACAGTAAAGGATTATTAGCTATAATAATTATCATAGTTGTTATCAGTACAAATATTAATTATTATATAGGAGAAAACAGTGTAGGTGTATAATTAAATTTCATAAAAATAGGTATAAATAACGGATGTAACTTTTTTTTTTTTTTTAAATAAATCACGTCAAATTAAAATATAAACAAACGTAGCAATGTGCAATGATAAAAAAAAATGTAAGTAACCTACTGTAATGAATGTATAAAGTTTAAATTTAATCATTGTGTAGCTTTACAAACGTTTCTTGGGGGAACGAGGTGGCCGAGCGGTCAACGCGTCGGCTGCGGCGTTGCCGGTTCGGGTTCGATCCTCGACCACTGGGCGGCATTTTTCTCCGGGCAAGTCACGGTGTCCGGAGAACAAGTGCCACCATCCCCCACTCCGGGGCATGGCAGAAACCTACGGGTGTCCCATTCGAAATTCTGCCAAAACACAAACACTCACGTGTAAAAACCCCCACCAACAAAAAACCCTAACATCACCACCTTACTACCTACTAACAGCTAATGGCCATAGATGCCGGGCTTAATGATCAATAAAAAAAAAAAAAAAAAAAACGTTTCTTGGTTGAGACTATCTAACTTATTGGATGAACAATCAAATTTGAAACATTGAACTTTTGTGGTAAATCCCAAATATACAAATGCACATATAATTATATGCTATCTAATTAATTAGGTAGTTAATAATAATATATTAAAAAAAATTAAATTTATTATTAGTTTTAAGTCTAGAGATACGTCAATATAATATATTATTATAATATTTACTTTAGGATAATGTGATATAAGTGAAGAAAATAAATTTACTTCTCAAGTTCTTAAGTTGTATAATGTATATTAAGCTTGATGCTGTTGTCCCTCAACATAAATATAACACCAGAGAAGAAGTAGATATTATAATGTACGGAAGAAATAATATAACTTAACACTAAATATTCAATAAGTATTAAATATATTGCTTTCGTACATTATTATATAATAATATGTTAGTTTTTACTTTTACCCAAAATGTTATTATTGTAGAGAACATATTTTATTCACACAGTGATTGTTTTATTTCCTTGTATATAATACCGATTTTTTAATACATTTTACACTGCAGTAAAAAACAATTAGACGTGGGTTATTTTTATTTCACCGGAGTATATACCTGACCCTTGTGGAATGTTAGTATATTGTTATTTTGTGCAAATTGGGCTGAAATCCTATTCCTGGCCATGTGTTAAGAGCCCCAAGCGTCGTACAAATAAATGAAACAGTTATAATATTTTACTTTTTCGGGTCACCGCTGGGCTTTTTATGAGGTCATCTCAAAAAAAAAAATTAAAAAAAACCACGACAAAAGCATAACTGAAAAAAATAGAAACTAATAAAAAAAGTGACTAATTTGTGTTATCTAGAAATGTTGCTCTTTTGATTTTCATTGTGAGTATAAATCAAATTACCAACTCGATAAAATTGCAATTCAAAAACTTTTTAAATATTAAAGACTACCTATATAAATATAATAATATTCCTTTATAACTTTAACTCGTCACACATTTCAAATACAAAATGCTTGTTTAAAATGTTTAAAATTATTTCAGTTACGAAACGTTTTAGTTATCACATAACAATGTGTTATTTATTGGTATTTCGTATTTACGTCTTAAAACCTCAATAACTATTGTAATGAGTACAATACAATTATTATCGAAATTGTTTTATACATTGTTATAATTGGCACGCCTTTAGCTTAACTTTCTTTAACCATTTATTATGACTGCGTCTTATACAATATAGATACGTCTTTATTAATATTTTGTTTTATCCATAGAGCTTATTATTTTTTACTTGGATGTATATTTTAACTTCAATAAGTTGTGAATTCTATAGCATGTATTAATTATTATAACTTTGATCTAATTAAAATATATTAACCTGTATATACCAACTTTTTATATCCGACTTATATACACTTTCTCAAATAATACCAAGCTCAATCATATAACATTATACCCATATTAACTTAGTATACTCGTATTTTAAAACTATGTTGCATACGTAAATAATTAATCTCAAAAGGTTTCTGTGTAACCACTTTATTTGGTATTTTGTTGTTTATAAATCATTTCGCTTCTAGCAAATCTATTATTCCTATCTTGGAAAGAAATTGTACGGTTCTTTAAATACACAGTGTATTTTAAAATTTAAATCAAAGTTTAAAAAGCCCGGTACTCCGGTCTCCTATTGGACAGTTTGGCGATGAGGTAGTGTAATGTATACACGTATAATATGAAACCTTTTATTTAAATTAAAACGATTTATTACAATATGAATCAGTCAAAGAACTAATTTTCATTAAGTAGTTTTCTAAAAATAGCTTATGAAAAAATACAGACTCCAGTTTGAAAACAGAAACAAAAGATCCCCAAGAGGGTAAACAAACTTTCTCAAACTACAAATGCAGGGTTTATTTAGTAACCGCGCGTTTCTAAAAGAACTTCAATTTCATTGCGGTTTCTAGAAACAATCAGTTAATGGACCAAATATTCTTCATTAATTTTTCTTTTTTATTTATATTATTTTAATGGATGTTTACTACAACATCGGATATACTATTACGATTTAATTGAACAACAGTTTGTTTTAATGAATAGTTTATGTAATTAAGCACAATTTACGGATGATTAATTGTGGTGCCTACTTGATATGTATATATAATTATATTTGTATTTTATATGAGAGTACTTGAGACGCAATAATTCAAATGGCTCAGAGTTGGCAGGATTATTAAATAATACATATAATGTATCTTTTTATTTGCTTAACTTTTGGTCAATCGCGTACTATGATCATTTATGTAGTACCATAAGGTTTTAAAGTGTATGTTACTAATTTAGGTATTTTATTTTTGAAAAATTTTGCATAGGTATGTTTCAGCGTTTTTCTTCATTATTTAACTCTAACCTTGAAGTCTATTGTTTTTTATTTTACAAACATTATTATTATCATACATTAACATTATTATTTCTAATGCTATGTGTCGTGGGATTTGTAACTAAAACCCGGGTGGTCACCCATCCGGGAACTAGTGCCGTTGGGCCAATGCTTGACTTCAGAAAACGTTAGTGACTGAGGTCAACCAGTAACCACCGGGCCACAAAGACCCCTATATAGTGATATAATACAGTGTATGTTTATGTGCTGACAATTCTGACTCGGAACCATTGTGACTAATACACTTTTAACAAAGGTATAACGTTGTGCCTAAAATCCTAAATGCTGCTTTATTCGTGATATTATAATATGATGTGTTTCACAGTCGCCAACAGGCATGTCAAATGCATCGCTACTGCGTCCATTATCCGTATCTGCGACATCCCAACGTTATCTAAAATGATTTTGGTTTGGAAAATATAGCTTTTGATTTTCCACAGGTCGGTGATTTGACTACCAATCACGTACCTATCTATATTGTGGCAATACCCTCCAGCGTTTGTAAGATGGCTTATCTGAAAATGTGCCTCTTTACCAGCCTTGGTTTTCATTTTTTACTTTCGATGGTCACGGTGATGATCGGGTTGGTATCGAATCTCCCACATTCTATAATTCACAACCACCACGATTTCTGATCCGAACGTTCCCCCAGTTCCAGTAATAGTTAAGTTAACCACCGCGAGATGTGAACGGAAATATAATGCATATATTATATTATAATTCGTATAAATTTATTAAATTATGTAGTTGGTTCAATCATTTAGCCTCTCGGTTAGACGAGATCAAAAAAATCCCAAGGACGGTATCCCCATCTTCCAGTACAAATACCCGATATATTCAATTGATATATTTTTAGAGTCTTCCCACTAACCGTGTTTAAGTGTTCTAGTTTTAGCTTGCAGTCAGGTCGGTCAACAAAATATACTAACAACAACCTGAGGCTTGTGCATGTTTCGTTGTGTGTGTTAAGTGCACAATTGAGCTTATACATGTCGCAAACAGTCAAGCATCCGAGTACGTTCTGTGGAAAATAAATCAATGTGATTGGCCGCCGGATACCTATAGGTATATATTATGTCATAGGGTCCGGTAGTTGTTTTTATTAAGTCCATTAAAAAGTTGCTGGATCAGCTACAATTTAAGATCACGACCTAACTAGTTCAAAAAGAAATTTTAGTTTGCATTTTTTGATATTATTTTCTTAAATATGGAGATTTTAAAATAAAATTGCATTTTATTGCTTATAAAGCTTAAAAAAAACAACATTAAAATTATGTTGTTTTTTTTTTAACAATATCTCATGAAAATTTCGGACCCTATGTGTAGTTCAAAGTATAAATGTTGAAAAATATATCATTATGAAAACCTAATAATAAAAATGTACCCAATATAAAATAAAAATCTGTTTAAATTATTAGGCCACACTTTAATATTGTTATTTATACTTTTACTTAGGGTTAAATCTAATTAAAATCTTAATATTCTCGAATACTCCACCAGATCAGTAAAACTATTATGTTTACTTATAGAAGCAATCAGTAATTCCAAGAATTCTTGATATGATTAAATGAATTATTTTATATTTTCCCTCATCAAAAATTGTATAATGTTCCGTGTCAGATACAACGTTAACAGAATGTTCTAAGCTTCGAGAGTTAGAGTACAATGTTTAGTAGTATTTCTTAGGTTGTATATAAATAAAATGTATATCATATTAATTAAAATGTGTATATTTTTCCACTTCTTTTAACAATTATTTCTAATAAAAACATAAAAAAAAATTAAATACATAAGTAGATAGTTTTTAATGCATGAACTTTCTGACCCTATAATTTATTTAATAAATATAGATAATTAACTTGACCGAGTTCGGTAATGTCACAGATAAACTCGATTCTTACCTTTTTTTCCGCAAACAACCGAACTGTGCAATACCTAACGTTTTATTTAGCTGGTGTAATATATTTTAATATGAACCTATTAATTTTAAAAAAATAATATGGTTCGTCATTCTAAATCGCTTTGAAAACTATAATGTGATATTGTAGAGTTTTCAGTTATATTTCTGTCATTAGTCATTGCACATTTTTAACTGCCATTATAATTATAATTTACATTTAAGGGTCCTGGTCGCGACTTTTCAAATTTTCCGCAATTCTATAAAATTTGAAAATTTAATTTTATATTTCAGTTGCCACCTCAATTATAAGACTTTTCCACTAATCAACTACCCAATACCTATTGAGGGGGGGTTGATAGGGTGTATTATATCGATAACACACTTTACAGGAAAAACTCTCACCCCTCGTGGATTGGTCCGATTTTCGTATTTTTTTTTTTTTTTTTGTTAGATAGAGAAATATTTTTTACAGGGCGCATTGGACTTAGATTTTTGATTACGTCGCTAAAAACAAAAAATAATACAAAAACTAAAAAGTTGTAAAAATTGATTAAATTAAAACTTGTAACATAAGATTTAGAAAAATAATTTTGAAAATCCAACTCCAATGCGCCCTGTAAGAAGTCTTCCTCTATCTAACAAAAAAAAAATTACGGAAATCGGATCAATCTACGAGGCGTGAGAGTTTTTCCTGTAAGGCATGTTTTTGAGCAAAAAAACAGGTCCCATGCAGGCCCCTTAAACACTATATACAATTTAATTTTGGCAGTTTATCCATCACTTACTATTTATAGTTTTTTATTACTTACTGTTTACAAATCATATATCTATTTAACCCTTATATTGTATATATTTGGACTACAACATATTTGAATAGTAAATATCTAATAAAAACTAATTGAATGTCTATAGAATCTAAAATTTAAAAATAGCTATGATTGTTATATAATATACCTAATTTGTATTTGTCTTCGTATTTTGTATTTAGTAAAAATCGAGATAATATTATCACGGATCATGGGGTGTAACTAATTTGCATATTATATAAATGTAACTAACTATAATATGTAGGCAATAACAATGTTAGTATTGTTTGATTGGCTCAATTAGAACAATCAAACAGAGTATAAGTAGGGGTAGGGTATACTATGAGTGAGGTTTAAATACTTGTTGATATTATTTTTGATTGGTAGCTCTTTTGAAGCTCCAAGTTAATTAAATAAGTGACCGCGTAACTATTTCGTGGAGTAGATAAATAAAAATAAATGCAAAAGCGTATGGTGCGTTTAAACTCTATTCAAAGAATCACTTGTTAATTGAAACAAGTTTCTAAATAAATAACTAATTAATATTATATTTTTTATGATTAGTTAACTCTCGAGTCTTGTAATGTACAATCTAGGTACCTACTTAAATCAATATAGTATTAAAGTGATTTATACTAATGTATGTGGTTGTTTTTAACTAATTATTTGATTTCACTGCCAAAAGTTATGAATTTAATCTCGTTTTGACATCTCCCCACTTATTTTTGATGTCTCAGAAAATTGGCATATTATAAGTTTTCAATCACCTCGAAGCATAAAGGTATTTGTTTTGTTAACTTTCATATGTTAAAAAATATAGTTTTAATTTAGGAACACGTATGAAACAATTGCTAAAATGTAAATTATGTGTTGATTTAATACAAATCTCGATAAACAAATACAGTTTATTTTTGAGTAATATTTTTTTTTTTAGTATAACTTTTATGTAATTTTAAATAACAACAGAGGAATTGCCTTGTACATCATATGTTCCAATTGGAAAATCAAAATGAATAAATCGCGTGTATTCTATTTTATGATTCATATAATTAATAAATAGTTCGGCGTGTGTGACATGTTATACGTTTAATATTTATAACATAATATACATATTTCAAAAACGACTAAACCTCTAGATACCATTACGACCAATGTACAGTAGGTATTCAATGAACGCATACCTATTACATAGTTTAAGTAATTTTAAAATAAAAAATACCGTGGTGTATATTAATAATTGTAAATGAATAATTTCCGTGTATTAAAATCACGATATTATATTATGCATAAAGTAATACACCCCCGTGATTAAAAAAAAAGTTAAATATGTATACATATTTTTTTATGATATTCTTTGTTAGGTAAACCTTTAGTATTAAATTATTGTGTAGATTTAAAATTGAATACCATTGTTTTTACTCTAGTGCTGTGGCTAATTTCATTAGTATCAACATGAACGCATTTGGAGCTTATTACTGTATATCAATATAATAATAAATAACTCGCCTAGTGGCCGGTAGCGTAAATTGTTTTTTCCATAATATTCTACACCAGGGGTTCCCAAAAAGTCAGCCCTGATTTTATTGTTTTCTATGAATTGTGTTAAGTTTTTATTTTTTTTTTTTATTTTAGTGATCCTCGGGGTTTTTATTATATATTAATTTTAAAACAAACTATGAGTATTTTAAAATGCACAACAAATTACACTTTATAAATATTTATTATTTGCTTTAAAATTAAATTATAAAAAAACCCTATGAAGATCACTATAGATAATAATCTTACCCTTAAATTGTATAAGAAGTCAATTCACTCTAATTTTTAAACTAACAGAGCTAAACGTGATCTGCCGAGCGTACAGTTTGCTATGTTTTGTGTTAGTAGCGATAAAGAGAGAACTCATGCGGGTGTAGTGCCAATTAAGCCTGGGGACTATTGCCATTTGCGTTTGTAGGAGATGTATAATACGGTCCGGAACACGTGTATGTGGGGCAAGGATTTGTCCGTATGGTCACCCATCCGGGAACTAGTGACACCGGTAGATGCTAGCACACTTTTCTGACTAAAGCCATTCACCTCGCCACACCAGGATACTGTGTTAAGTTTTGAAATACATAATGAACACATGTATTTATTTATAATATTCGTTTTATATCATGGAGTATTTAATATTTGACTACCATAGAATATTATAACTATAAAAAGTAAACATATATTGCACGTATACATACGAGCTTATGTATTAGGTATGTTACACAATTTTTCGTGCAAATATATCGTAATTTTTTTATACATATTTTTAATGTGTCCGAATTTAGTTCAATATTGAACTTTATTCACAACGATTACGAGTGTACTAATATTGTAATGACGCTACTAGACTAAAAGTTATCAAATATAGCGTGAAACAATGAGAAACTATTGGGCAAAAAAATGATCAGTAGTTTGCTGTGGGTGGCCAAAATTTAAAAATTTTCGAAATCGATTTATACCATGAAAAGTTTGGAAACCTCTTTATACACTGTTTTGTTTATTATTAGCTGTGTGTTGTGGAGCTTACCAAGGCTTGTCAAGTTAAGTTATGATAGAAAAATCTAAGTTATGTTCTAAGTTAAAAATTAAAAGTGCTTTACTGATGGACTTTCATTAGACAAAAGTTGAAAATGTCGGTTAATGGAGGTCTTTGATCAGAATCATGTATGTACATATTCGTTAAGCCTACGATGGTGAAAAGTGTGATACCTAAATAGAATCAGTTGCACGTAAATTATATCAATTATTGAGTTACCTATGATTATAATTATAAAATACACTATATGAAGGCTATTACTTACTTACGCGAGTATCCATTTGGACCGGTGGTATTTTATACGATCTGTACATTATTTAATACGGTGAAATTGTAAAATATTTTTTTATGATTACAGAGCCTTAAACATCACGCGTGATAAATGTTAGGTGGAGTTTTGAGGTCGTCTGTAAAGTTGTTGGATGGCTTGACAAATATACGTTGCCATTATTATCATCAGAATAAGTATGTGGGGCCACGGGGGTATACAACAGGGGCGAAATAAAAATTTAGAATCGTTTTTATTATGGCATGGTGAGATTGACGAGTTAGAAGTTATAGCTCGTTTGGATTTAGAAACCTTCGGCAATGGGGAGGGGGGGGGGTGAAACAATTTTCAGCCTCCATTATTATGATACTGCACTTTTCAATAATATTATTGGTGGAATATGATGTCCTATTATCGATGCAGGTCGGAGTATAAATTTTTAAAACTTTATTTCTTCAAATCCAAATTATTAGTAAATATATATAAGTATGTAACAATTACTAATTAATAACAATAAATTTACGGTCCACTGCAATAAATAGTGAATTATAATATATATTATATCGTATAGTAAACGAAATACTAGTAGACCGATATCACAGGGCTCATCTTTCATCACATTAAAAATGTGCATACATTTATAAAGTACGCCTACTTAGTTCGTTGAGAATATGTTACGTCCTGTGCAACGGTGTAGAAATAATTAAACGGTCTGTCTGGTCTGTACTCAGCCTACCGAATTATATTACAGAAATATCGACTGCAAAGCCGGACGGCTCAATAAGTATTATTATGGTTCAATGTTCACCGCCGGAAAATAATAATACCTACCTATCGTGTATGGTCTTAAATACTGTTATTGTAAAGACGAGCGCGTGGGGCTTAATATATGTTTGAGTCGGTTTTTATCGATAAGTATTATTAATTATGCATACCTCAACTTATATATATATATATATATTATATTATGTTTCTAGTCACGTAGTTGCGTAAACAAACATCTGGCTGATGCAGGTTACTTAACTAACAGTTTATCCAACTCGAAATGAGCCTCAATAGTTATAGTATATATTTATATATATACCTACACTCGTACATTTGAACAGTATAATATTATATATTGTTAATACTACAACCAAGGGTGCTACATAATATTGGTCTAAGGTATACAATATACATCACATCCACTTAAAGTAATATCGATCTATTTCGTGCACTGGGTGTGTGGGGATTTGAAATTCAACAAAATTACGCAGTGTATAGACGCATATTGCAGTTTGTGATATGGACACGCAATTCAAATGTTCATTGTCGTATATTCGTGACGTATTTATTGAAGTATTTCAAATAAACGTATTTGCCTTTGCCTGCGGCTCGTGCCGCACACGTCGCCTGCTACTGAAATAACTCACTTCCTGCCCTTGCCACACAATATACTATTAATAAAGAAAATAGATCCTATTGAGTTTTCTTAAGAGGCCGCTATACCCGCATGCGTCGTCTCCGTCTTCAACATAGCAAAAAACTGTTTGCGCGGGATGAACCACTCCCTCGGTATTTATAGTAGATTTCCAAAATTCCACAACGCATTTGGAACAACTTCATCGGTGTCGTAGCTTTTTTATTGTTTGTTTAACATAAATAAAATTAAACTTATCAGTTTGAGAACACAAGGATTTTTTTCATTTAATTATTAAAAATTATTGGAAAATGCTATCAAAAAAATAACGACACAGATGAAGTTGTTCCCCATGATGCATTGTAGAATTTTGGTAATTTTACTATAAATACCGACGGAGTGGTTCTATACATCGCAAAACAGTTTTTTGCTATGTTATACATTTGTAAGACGGAGACAACGCATGCGGGTAAGGCGCCCTCTTAATAAATAGTTATTTTGATTTTTTTTGTTTTTATTTTAATTAAATGAAAAGTAATTTCTTCTGATTTTATAATTTCAATTTTTTTTTTATAATACCACCCTTCGTGTCTTCTTTCCAATTGTTCCTGTAACCAACTTTGTTTTTGTTCCGTTATCAAACAAATTCGGACATCTTTTGTTAGTTAAGTACAAATAAAAACGACTATATTAATAGTAATTAATTTTATGTTCTCCATATTTTGTTTATTAAATTAAAACTGGCTTAAATATATTAGTATAATACTGTTTATAGATATAATAATATTATAAAATATAATACTTTCACGAATGCAAAATATGAATAGCTAAACAATATATTATGTTACGCTGTTTTCGAAAAATCACTAAATTAATGAATTCCACAGAAAAATGACTGACTTCAGGAAATTAGGGGTACCCTTAAACTCAAAATTTTCAATGGTATAATAATATATAGGTACTCCCAAATTGCGACGAATGCTAAAACCTTAAAGTCCACTTAAGAAATACAATTAAAATATAGGAATATATTGAAGTGAAAATCCTAAGCTCATAATATGGTCTTACATAAAAAAACATGGAGATACAATAATTACATTTTGGTGGATCGTGGATAATTATTATATTAGTTTTATATTATTGTTGGACATTAACTTTTAACATCAATACCGACATATCTTAAATTGTTGTAAAATGTAATACGATTGAGTTCATATAAATTTACAATAATTTTATTAGTCTAAATATTTTGAATATTTAATAGTGAAAATAAAACAATAACCTACGAAATAGAGTAATCCATAATATTATTGTAATTGTATGCATTTTTATTTTTTAATTACCAAATAATTTCTTGATTTTGATGGATACCGTAAACGTTTAAACTTTGAAAGCCCTCAATAGAAATTTGATCGAGTATGAATATTCCGCTAAGTCGTTAGCAAAGTTACTGCTTTCTCGGAAATGGTATTGTTGATTGTATGAAATCCTAAATTCATAAATTTGGTATTTACTATGTATTTTGAATTCAATAGAGACATGCAAATAATATAAATAAATAAATAAATATTCTGCCGGTCAAACGTATATGAATGCGATTATGTCGCATGGACTTCCACTATATATAACTTTATGATGATAAGTCCCGGAAGTCAAAGCACTTAAAATAAATTGATTATTAGGATATTGATATAGTATTCCAGAGAACAGAATAATGAGTATTTGATACAATTTTCAAACAGTGACGATTTTTAGATTATTATACTACTTATATATGAATATTATTTTTTACAAAGTTCTCTCATAGAGCACCAAAAAAATTATCGTTAAATACCTACCACTTTAAACTCTTAATTAGGAAGTCGTGGATAGTACAAATCTGAAATTTAAAAAAAAAAAAAAAACAAAAGCTTAACCGACTTGATGTGCCGTAGAACAGCCGCGAATTGTTACAATATTATTATTATTAGTGTGTACATTACGCGATGTTTTCAGATTTTCTTAAAAATAATACGCTAACGGTACAAGTTCCGAGTCCCATCGGTTGTAATTATTACGTCATCAATTCGGGCCCTCATATAATAAACCGTTTGCTATCGCGATCGGCGCCTATATCGTATATATAGGAGGGTGCCGCCGATGACTAATTTCCTCATGCAGACAACGGCAGCAGCAGCAGCAGTGATGCCGGCGAATATATATTTTCTAACGACTGGCGAAGAGACGGTGACCGAGTAATTAATATTATTACAGTCCCCCCGGCTGTTCCGTGATACCGTATAATTTGTATGTATATAAATACATCGTGGAATTAGAGTTGCTGTAGATCTGTAGATAGGGTAATGACGTGTGTATTGCTTAACGACGTAATGTGCTGTAGTCCTCTGAACAGGCTAAAAACTCGTACGCATACACGCGAAATATTGGTACATAGAATATAATAATTAATAACAATATTGTGACGTACAGACGCATAGTATATTTTGTCAGTGAAAGACCGATTCACACCACTCTCACCCATCCCCCGATCCAACAACTTAAAAGTACTAAACATTTATTATTTAAAATTTCAAAATTGGTTAGACCCATCTGGGGCATACAGCATCAAGCTCTGAGGTGTAGCAAAATTTCAATAACAATCGTATCCAAAGAACTCAGTCAAAAGTCCTTCGTACCATTTCAAAAGCTCCATTGTATGTCTCAAATAAATCAGTTATATTATTTACAATGCAAATCAGTAAATCTACAAATTATTAAATTATAACCCGCATAGCCTCTGGACGAAGCATTCGTCAGATAGGCCAGATAGGCCACTGCGTACAGTACATATTATTACAATTTTTTTTTATGTTGTTATTTAGTATTTTTATATCTATATAGGGTCTGCAATGCATTTTGGAAATATTCGGAATCCGTATGTGGGAGTCGCATTGATTAATTTAATGGTTTACTAAAATTGAATGGACGCCACTAAATCACGTTTAAGGGGCCATTAGGTCGCTATTGATTCATTCAATTTTTAGTGATTGTTTATGCAACCTGCATAAAACTAGCAATTGTATATTGATGTTATTGACTTTATGATAATAAAATATATTTTAAGTTTACATATTATAACATTTAATTTTGCAATATAGTATTCCCATGTATTATATCTGGTGGATGATAATTATCATAAATTCCCTATAATATTATGATGGTTGCCGGAGTTTGGTTTTTGAAGTTATAACAGTGAAAGATAAATATTAATACTTGCACTTGCATTATGTATAAATTATACGCATGAACATGCTGGAAGGCAGACGAGAAACAAGTCCAACAAAATAGAATGCAACCATTTCGCTACGAACCAGTATTTGATTTTACATGGACAGAGTCTTCTATACTTCAATAATCATCATATACCAGAACCTATATGACACTATATTATTAATATTCAACACTCGATTTTCAACATCTGACCAAATATAATATTTAACAAAATATTAAAATATTATACATTTCTCCATAGATAATATTTCACATTTTAATGTAGTCACACGATATTTTACTGCAAAAATCATTATATAAATTAATGTAACTGTCAAAGTCATTTAAAATTGTAAATATTTTAGTAGGTATATAAATGTGCTATAGTATAATTTTAAATTTAACGAATAAACTAAACAAGTAACATTTACATTTAAAAAAAAAAAAATTATGCATTCAAAAACAGCTGATATTTTATATTAAAACGTTTTGCTAGTAAAACAAATTATTTTACAAAGCCTCCGTTATAAATGTAAACATTGTAAAAAATAATCAAATAATTTAAAGTTTAAAACACGTAAATTGGTCACGGAATATTTAAAATATTTAAATACAAGAAACAAAATTGTATAAATTATATTAAAATTATCTTATGAACTAATAAAATCACGATCGGTGATTTATTAATTACCTATCTTATTTAAGAATATCTAATAAGTGTCTGTATAATATATAGCTATGACTATAGGTAATAAGTAGATACAATGAAACACTTATCAAAAATGCCATTAACATTTAATAATGCTCTTTTTTATTATCGTGTTCAATAATAAGAATAGGTAGGAAAGAATTCTGAGATTTTCTATTGCAATTTTGAATGCTTTGATACAGTTCTAAATAACTTAACTAAGACAAATAATGTGGTTGAAGGATAGCACAGTGTATTTAATTTGATTTTAAATTCTATTCTCTTGAATATTTTATATTTCATTAAAATGCTTCAAAAAGAGAAAAAATTAAATCGTTTGAAAATGTCTCAAATTACCGCTGATGCAGAACCTTGTCAGAAACAGAACAAATATAAAGACAGAACTAAAGAAATACTTAAAATATGTCAACAATTTCGTTCTAGTACGATTGATAATTATATATTACTTGGTAGTACCTATTGTTCGTAACTTGTGGTTAAAACGAAAATTATTAATTTTTTTATATGATTAAAACTGAGTATAAATGTGTAACTATGTATACATATTTTTTAAATTTTTTAAATGTATATAATTCTAAAAATCATATTTTATATTGTATAATTGTAACATAAATCACTGTTCTGTTTAGAAACTAACTCTCCCAACACAAACATAGCTTATTACAGGCATTGTTGTAGCTTTATATCTGTAATCAATTTATTATTAAATATGTATTTTTGTGCTACAAATAAAGTTTAATATTATTATTATTTCATATACATATATATTATAATATCTGATTAAATATAAAATAAATATGTGTACATTGTACACGCAATTAATGTGTACACGCGATCAATGTATATAAGTGATCAATTTGACCAGCGACCATAAATTTACGTTACCAAATTCATGCGACCATTTGACGTGAAAAAACCGCCCATTTTTGGAAATACTGGAAAAAATTGTATTGAGAATTTTAGTCCCGATCAACATTTTGCATAAATACGAAAAAATACAACTATGGTCAAATATTTTTTAGTAACAGAAGCACGCTGTTCATTTGTCGGAACCCAATTAGATTTGGGTACAAGGTATGGTGCCTGAACACAAAGATAGATACTTAGTAAACTTTGAACTTTAGCCAAAAGTCCAAAATCTAACACTCTACGAACAATGATTTGGTAAAGCTATTAGTCTATTGTCATTTTTTACGAAGGAAATTCCCTAAGAAATTAGATTCTTTCTCTCTAAGCACTTTATACATGGCTAATTTATTTTTTGGTTAAAATGTATTTATTTATAAAATAATATTTTGAAAATAGGAATAATCCACAAATAAATATGTAATAAAATTGATCGGTTTGAACAAAAATACGGAAAAACACGTGTTAGAAAAACCTTCAACTCAATATAAAAACAATACGTTCATAATGTTCTGTTGGACTATGTACCTATTGACCGTTTAAAACCTTACTTTTCTTCTCTCACTATGATAATAATATCTATTTATAAATTAACTTTTAAACTATATTTGTTTTATTCTGTTCATTTTATTTTCTGGAACTAATTTGCTACATTATTATAAATAAACATAAAATGTATATAATCTTATATTTTATAAGATAAAATATAAATATGAAAGTTTATAGAGAGTTATAATATAGGCAGTGTAAGTGCCAAATGTTGCCATGTGGCAATAGTAAATATCGAAAAAAAAACTGTGAATTAATATTATTATATATAGGTACTAGGAGTGCTTAATAAGAGACATTTTTTATACGAATGTAGAAAAAAATAGAAAAAAAAATCCGGACTTTAATGTGTGATTGTATAATAAATAAAACCATTATACTTCTGTATATTATTAGACTATATTGGGTACCTGTTCATCAAGTAATTTATTTTTTATCATGATTCATTCAACATCGAATAGCGTTTCAAATAACATAACAATACTGAATACTTCAATATGGAAACTTAACTATGCCATAACTGAAAGGGTCGGTCCGTTGTGACTCTATATTCAAAGTACGTGGATTTTCCGCCATTCGCAGTAAAGCGTGTCTACACAAGTTGTTTTCACGTTATTATTGTTGTCGCTATGAAATATCCAAATTAAATATATTTTATTTTATTATATATATTTTTTTAATATTCAAATATAATATTACATTGAATTCGTTTATTAAAAACACCACTGAAAACCACCTACACGTCGATGCAGTAAAATTGTCTATATGCCGCGCCGTCCAACGCAAGTAAATAATATAATTATTAATTATACTTGAGACGTATCGAAAATAACAGCTTTTATTTGGTAAACTGAAAAAACTTTACATCATAGCTGGGTTTTATGTCCATTTTTGAAACTGTGTAGTATTCTTGTGCCTTATATCATTACAATCATAATATTATCATGATAAATTGTAATAAATAATATTATACTTATGTTTACCACAAATGAGAATAAACGTGGTTTAATCATTAATCTTCACAATCGTTCAAATACAAGAAACCTTATTGAAGATCGACGGCTGCTTTCATCGTTCTCGTCTTCACTAGACGATCTGCAGTTCGATTAAACACCCAATATTCAGTTATGGTAATTAAATTATAGTTCCCTACCTATTATACTCAGGAAATCGTATGCTATGATAAATTAGTGATAAGAATTTTACCGTACGAATAAAAGCTGCCAAAATGTATTGTTAATTTTTTTTTAGAAATAAATTCGTTTTTAGGGCTCCGCCGTCCGTCCGTCTGTCACCAGGCTGTATCTCATGAACCATTAAAGTTGGAAAGTTAAAATTTTCACAGATTATGTATTTCTGTTCCTGCTATAACAGAAAATAATAAAAATCCTAGAATACATAATTGCCAACATGTTTATATATGATGTTGGTACGGAACCCTTCTTGCTCGAGTCCGACTCGCACTTGGCTGGTTATTATATGGTGTAAGTACTAAACAATGTAGTGCATCATATATATAGAAATTGAGTCGAAAATCTAACATGCACATGGTTCCAATATATTATATGAGTTTATACCTTTATAATAATATTATTATGATACACGTGTATACTTGTTAACCAATACTTTCTGAATAATGTCATTTTGTGCAAAAAACTATTAAACATCTTACTTTTTATTTGTTTATTTCACTCGATTTTACTAGAAAAAAAAAGTACCTACTGATTCAAAAAAATATTCTTCGGTAAAATGTACGTACATTTATCCGTCACCTGTCTCTAACTATAAAATCAATCGCTCAATCTCTGGAATGACTTCCTATTTCCTAAACATAAATTTCCCCGATATATTTAAATCAAGGGTGGTAACTATTTCAAAAAATTATTGTACACATTTACTAAGAGTGAATATCTGACTTATACAGTTATACGTAAAATGTGTCCCGTGTTTAATAATCAGACTTTAAATTATATCAACATGATATACTTTACTATTATTCAATCTTGTTTGGCTATGATTTTTATAATTATTATTAATGAAAAATGTTCCTTGCCTATAGTTCTACATTCACTGACTTCCTTCATAATCTCTTTAGGTGTTAAAATAATTAATTTTTTTATATTAAATTTAATCGCAATAATCTGTGCATAAAATGTTGTATACAAAATATAATATTAATATTGGCTTCAAATTAAACCGCACAATACGTCATATTAATACGAGTGTAATAATATGATGTTTTTCCTCATAGAGTGTGTCGTCACTTATAAAATATATAAATATATTTATTATATATAAATATATTTATTATATATTTATACATATTTTCATGATAAATAGCTACAATATTTTCAGTAAATTTAGTAATTTAGTAACTTTCTCGACAATTTTAAGTAGATAATTAGTTACTACCTACTAAAATATAATATTAATATGTTTTTATTACGTTTATGATTTAAATTCTGAATGCATTTATTAGATTTATTACGGTTATACATTTCTGCACAACGTTTGAACAAAACAATATTTTAGCTTATAAATAATAATATAGGTACCTAATAATACAAAATTCTTAGTATTTATACAAGAATGTTGTATAAATGTTTAAAGAACGTTTAAAAATAATATGTTACGAAATGTTATGAATAAACAAACAATATTAAATTTTATTTTATTTTTATCTTTCATATTCAATGATTTATTAATTGATAAATTAGATTTATGTATTACCTTTGAAGACATCGTGACCTATTATTATTATTATTATGGTCCTAAGGTAATATAATTTAAAATCATTCATGGATAGCTAACAAAATATGACAATAATTTGTTTAGATGCAATTATGCAAATGCAATAATATCTATGTAGGTAGGTTATATCTAAGTACGATTTTCAATTTCAAACGGAACTTAATTATAACGCATATTCAGTTTACCTAATAGGTAAATAGTGTTAGCATTGACTTCGTCATGTTACTATATTATGATTTCATGTTATAAAAATATGATTGTACTAATTACAAAATATACTAGAACATTGATGTTTTTAATAAGTAAATAGCTAAAATGTAATCATAATTATCAATATTAACTATTCTGGTTATGCTACTTGTACTTATAATACAAATATGAGAAATTCTTTTTAAGCATCTTGAGAGATATTTAAACTTGTTTTGGGTACGACATTTATCATTTTGAATAAAACCTAAAATGTTCACTAACATATTTCGAAACACGTCTGTATTGTTTGAATAGTAAATATAATAAACTATTAAATTACATTTTCTAGTTAAGTGTTATACATGAAACAATCAAGTAAATGCTTAGTTTTATTATTAAGTAGGTAATAAGTAAAATACGTATAGTAAAATTGTACAATATGCGTAGTAGATAGGTATGATTTCATGTGATATTTATATTTGCATATGATAGGTATCTTGTCGGTATGAATTATTGGTGTTTAATTTAATATCCTTTCCGCGGAACGATATTTAGTTTTACCCACTTATATTAATAATAAATATCCTGAATTTTACTTATATTAGTTGTATAGAAAATAAAACATTAGGTGGTAAGTATCTATGCTGTAGGGTTTATTAAAATACATTGCTCTATATTGAATGATCCAATTGCACTCAAATACTTTTACACTTAATTGGTATCGCTCTCAAATCGAGTGTGACTCTGTAATGATGTGAAACTCCATTATGATATTTTCTAATAAAGTAGGTATCTATATATATTGTGCTCACGGTTATTATTACTACGTTTTTTCGCTTGTCTAAAATTCATTCAAAATTGCATACTATGCATAAATAATACTGTTAAATTTAAGTCCCACGTGTTTTTGAAAGTAATAAAAGCAAAAAACCTCAAAATAAAATTAACTAAATACTAATTTTGTTATATGTATATACAAGATCTGAGGCAAGTTTACGACAATCCTGGGAATAACGTTACTTTAGTTGAATGCAGAATTGGTGTTTTTAAAGAAAACTAAAGTAATTTTCGGTTGTTTATTTTATTTTGAATACATAAGCAAACTTCATAACGATTTTTTGTCAATTCTAAGAAGTGGAAGTGGTTATAAAAATTTATATTTTATGCTATGATAACTATATTATTACCATGGTATAATACAATATTGCTGAAAGTACTTAAAATATTATTATATCACAATAATAGTAATATTATTTCAAAAAACAATTATAATCAGTATCCCAATAGTACTGTATTGTTGTTCTACTAGAGTCACCCACTCTACATACATTAATTACAAACCATTATTGTTTTAAATGACTGCTATAAATAATTTTAATACGTGGTACATAATATTATATGAGGTGAACATTATGATCGTTAATTCGTTCTGGAAGATTAACATTAAGGTGAGGAGACCGGAAGCCATAAAAAGACTCAGATGGGCCAAATACGTACTCTTCGGAGATACAAAATATATAAAAAGTATCGATTATACTTATGAAATAAGTATATATTATGAAACATAAATATTACAAAATACAATTCTGTAGAGTTGTTGTAGGTGTCGAGTGCACCTGCAATTAATATGTTATGTTATTTGAATTCAATGATATGTAATAATTATATGAAATGAAAAAAACTATTCAGGATGGAAAAAGTCTAAATACTTGGTAACCATAAGTACCAAACAAATATTATTTTAATTACATTATTTTACTGATTTTACCTTTTAAAAAGTACTGAGAGTTTTCTACTTTTAACTTCCTATTTCCCAAATATATACTATAATCAATTAGTTGTTACTAGAAACCTCAGAGTTGATGATTGGAGCATTTTTTTTTTATATAATTTTTTATAAAAATATGTTCATTTGGTTAACAATCTTAAAAATGTAGTACAAATGTATCCTTATAAGATATTAATATTTAAATTTAAAAAAAATTTGAACGAAAATGTACAAGAATTATTTATGAGCGTTTGAAGATTTATATAACTAATGTACAATTATAATAGGTATAATAAATGTAATGATTTTGGCAAAAATTAAATCAATCTACCATATAAGAATATTATAATACTAATAGTAATTTATCTTATTCTAATAGGAATATCAAAAAACATATCATGAAATAAACTAGAATGTATATGCTGACAGACAGAATCAGTTCAGTTTTCGCTCGGAATTGTTGTTCGTAGGCGTGCAATGATTAATTAATTAATTGAAATTGAACACATAAGCTACTTAATGACTTACAAAGTGAGTTACTCAATGATGAAGAATACCAACAACTACCCAATGTACAGCAGAACAGTTTACCTACCTACAACCCCCCTTTTTTTTATTGTAAACGATTCGTTAGTATCCACGGTGTAATTCTAAAATAATATCTACATAAATAATATTCAATAGTTCAATTGGATCTACCTATATAGATTGAAAATACATCATCAAGTATTATAATGTAGAAAGATTTTTCAGGAATATTCAAAAACTTATTGTAGACAATTTTGATCAAACTTGAAATTTATGGTACACATTTTTATAAAAATTAATTTTGAAAATTAATTGTACACTTTGTCGAAAAACAATATTGATAGTTTTTTTTTTTTTTTTTTTTTTATAAAAAAAGACAGTCAGGTAGTAAGGAATCATCGTAAAATTCAACACATGCGAAAAAAAAGGCTCTAAAATAAAAAGTTTTATTTTAGTATTACACAAGTATAAAGTACGTGGTATGAGTGAAGTTTGTAAATTGACTTTTTATTTTGTATCGGTGTTTTCGAAAATAAAGTTTGATCCCAAAGTTTTTTTTTAAATCTACGGACACCGTTCTCCCTCAACATCTTCTCGTTAAATATATTTTTATTCAATTGGCTTCCCTAAAGTCTATTTTAATTTTTTTTATATTTTATTCAAAGTATTGGAACACTTTTTTATTAATCTATTTTCATTTTTCCTCTCGACACTTTGAACATTTAATCAGATTTAATATCAAAAAATATCATTAAATTCTTTAAAGTCTACTTCAGCCCCTTTCATCCGGAAAAATCGAACGAAATACCAATATCCATAGATATTAAAAGGGTCAAGCGGAACAATTTCATTATGCAGATATATTATATTATTATCTTCATTCATCTCGGTACTAGTAAACATTGTTCTATCACAGATATGTCTCCCATGTTTTTGCTGAACTTTGTTATGCAAAACTTCGTGGTAGGTTAAACCATATTTTTAATGGCATTGCATACTTCGGTGAAATTACCGATTCGCACTTATTTTAGTCAAATCGCACTTGATTTAAAAAAAACTAATAGTCAAACTGCGCTCGGATTAAAAAAAATATGTTTTAAGGGGATCGATGGCAGACAATTTTTAAGGAGTTCGAATTAGGCAATTTTCAAATTGCATACATCCGGGTCTTGTAAATGTATGCATGGTAAGTGATCATTAGTGTGACTGTAAGAAATAACGCATTCCCTCACGCGCTTGTATAAGTCACTCCACCGAACTTTCACGCTTGAACGATAAACAATTTATGCTCGTTTGTATGTATTTTGTTCCATCCTACCGATCGACCTAATATTGAGATCATTTTTCAGAAAACTGATCCGAATTCGTTATAATGCCAACTTAAGATCGGTCAGTCCACATTTTAAAAATTCTGATTTAAATTCCGAATAATCGACGTTTGAAAATTCCGAAATTTTAAAATATTTAAACTAAATATATGTGGTGGGGGGAGGGGGTGGACTGACCGATCTCAAGTAGACATAAAAACGAATTCAAATCAGTTTTAAAAATTATTATCGCATTACTAGGCCGATCAGTATGATGGAATATAAGTTGGTATGTGTTAGCTGAAATTACTGTCCACCATCGATCCGAAAATGTTATAAATTTGGCTTAAATATTAAACCTTATTCATTGCACTTTTCACTAATTATTTTATACATGTCTACAGTTTTATTTGTACCTAATATTATTATGTCATAAATCATAATTCACTTTTTTATCATTTTTACAAGAAATATTTTCTTTAAAGTATAATATATAATATACATACGCCATATATATAAAATTAAAATTTACCTGTAAAAAATATTAGTCAGTATCCCAATGATTACATTTTAAGCAGGAAGGGAAGTTAGCGTTTTAAAAATGTTTGAATTAAGTTTATTTTTTAAACAATTTTGTTGAAAACCCTTTTTTGAACATGAGTGCCATACAGTCATTATCTTTTTTTTAACCCAAGTGCAATTTGACTATCCTGAAATGTCCAAGATCATAAATTATTTAAAATAAAAGACAATTAGGTACATACTCAGTACATAAATACAGTACAAATACATAAATACCTGAATACCGAATATACCACGAAGTTATTTAAAAACTTTTTTTCGATTTGTTTGAATTTCTTGGTAGATTATTTACATTATACTATTACTCCATAGGTGCGATTCGGTAGTGGTGCTTGAGATGCTTACCGCTCTTTGTTTTGAAATTACTGTTAACTTAGCACCCTCGTAGTTAAGTGTTCCTTTCTGCGATTAATTTTTGTTCCGTTATGTTAATATTATTAATACGCAGGTGCAGTAGTACACAGTCATTATAAATACGTATGTGATTCTATGATCACAAGACCGACTATTTTCATATTTTTTAATTGCAATTATGACTCTGAATACGTTATGGAAAGCATGACAACAGATTATATACTGGGTATCCATTTATTTGAACACATATGTAGGTAATTAAACTGTGTATTTCTATATACAAATATTTTTACTATAATATTATGTCAAACCATTTCTGTTTGAAGCAACTGCATTAATTTAACTTTACATAATAATATGAACTATGTAGTAAACATTTTCAAACGATTCATTAAAGCTTTAATTGATGTAATAAATTAGTTCACATGTGTCATGGTTTGTTGTAATGCTGGCCTTTAACACGTCAGATGATTACTGTAACAAAACTAAAATTTGCGCAGATCAGTCAAGAATAATTAAGACGAAACTGATCTAAATCAAATAGAACAATATTTTGAGAAACATTATAATATTTTTTGTTAATATAATTTTATTAAATCGCTTAATATTTAAAATTGTTAATATCTATTTAATATAGCATCGATTTAATTTAGATATAAAGTGTACAGAATGATCTCAAGATCAATTTTTCTTTAAAAAAAAAAAGCATGTTAAAAATATAGAATGAATGAATATTTCTAAAATAAATATGAGTTTACTATGGAACATTATTTATTAGGCAGTAAAAAAATAACATTCATCTAAAAACATAATAGTTTTAAAATCACTATTCACCAAATTGTTTCCACCCATCCAAAATAAATAAATAATTTCGTATATACGTCTAGGTATAGTTATCTACATTTTATATATTATTTTTTAGTTAAATTTTTAAAAAATATTTAAATTTCTACCTACTAATATTATGGTACGTCTATATTATCATATAATATAAAAAAATATCCCAAATATTATTAATGCATAAAATAAAGATATATTGGTGGATACATAACAATTAATGAGATATTCCAAATAATAATTTTTAATATTTAATTTCATTATAAATTAGAACGATTAAGAATAACTTCAGTATGATAATCTTTAAAAACTTAAAAATTGAAACCAGAACAAACCCGTCGAGTTGTACATTCAATTCTTATCATTTTGGAAGTTATTCATTTCTACGAATATTATAGTAAAAATTCACTGCTCCCTCCGGTACGACCCTTAGCTTGTAAATGATAAGATATTCGTTTTCGTGTTTTACTTGTTGTAGTTGTAGCCAACGGCAGCAAGAGAATATAGTTTTACGTAAAAACCTGCTGTGACAACAAATTATATTGCTTGAATATATATACACTTTATTGTTATGTACCTATATACAAATGGGATGTAACCCATAGACAATTTGACTGGCAATGATAACCTCTGGTTGAAAAAAATAAATTTGAAAATATTATGAACATAACCAAAATTGTATCATAATGTTAAGTAATTTATAAAATTTATTATAGTTCACAAGGTAAATTTCCTTTATTCTGATAATTTAATCTATCAACTATACGATTCCTCAAACAGTTAAATCATTATCATGGCAGTTGAATAATATTATTATATATTTAAAAATCATACAATGAATTTCATCGAATTTACTATAAAAAATCAAAATTATTTTCTTAAGTATATTAAATACTAATGTAAATGTTCTAAATTATTTTTTTTTTAAATAATTTATTGTAAAAAAAAGCTGCTTAAATTAATTTAAAAATGTAACAATTATAAGTAGTTATGACTTAAAATGTTGCAAAATATGTTGTTTTTACGGCTAACGTGTTAAGAACCGTAAACAAGTTAAGGGTAAAAAAATAAAGATAGATAATACACATCTTTCATGTATTGAACAAAATAACATTTGTGAGCGCTACCATGATTTTTCACTTTATAAATACATTTTATAATAAAATAACAACGCCTTAATTGTATGAATTATTTACTATTATAAACTGGCAAATAATATTTATGTTTATAATTTAAGTTTTTGAACAATGGCAAAGATATCAAATGACATTAAGTTTTTATAATAATAATTGAATTACAAATCAAAGTAACTACTAAATTATTACATTATTTGCTTCCATAAATTGATCGCCTTCGCAAAACCAAGTGCTAATTTCCCATCTATATTCCATTATTCCGAACACCTTAAATTGGCATTCAATTATTACTACATCTCAAAAGCAAGGGTTCTATATTATATTCTGATCGTATGTATTTATAACGAGGTTTTCATTGTTTTTGTATGTTAATATCATTTTATTATCTGCATCAGGTGTTCTTTAATTAATTTATTATTTTATGTTAATCAATTATATATATGGCTAACCGTTGGTTCTAGAAACGATTTTAATAATATATACAACATTTCTACAATATTGTTATATTACAATTGACTCTGTCTGACTACTCTGAATTGTATTAAGTTACTCAAATAATAGTAGCACACAAGCACAGAATTATCGTTGATTATGACAGGGTTTGATTCTGGTTATCAACCAAACACACTATACATTTTTTATTTAACGATCATTCCAAAATTCATTAGTATTTTCAAATTTACATTTTACTCAGTGGATAACGAAAATTTTACTCGTGCTAATAAGCCATGAGTAGCTATAATTATTTAATGGTGTAAAACATCAAATTTAATAACTATAGGTATATTACAAAAAAAAAAAAAATCGAAAGACATACAATTAGGTACAATAAGTCACACAAAACTGAATAAGCTGGTAAAAAATGTGTTTAATAATAATAGAGTATAATATTATGTATACTATACATATTAAATTATTATAATGATATTACGGCTTTGATGAAAAAAAACCCCTCTTTAAAACAACATTTCATTTTTTACACACGCCGTACATAAAAGATTGTCGTTTATTTCTTTAGTGATAAAATCATATTTTTCTATTATTATTTATTTCAGTTCAAATTAAATATATATATATATTATGCGGTATTCTTCGATTGTCATTGTATACAAATACTCGAATTTAACCTGTCAATTTTGTTTATTTTTATTTTTATTCAAAAAAATAAATTAAATATAAATGAATAATCTGCGTATCCATTGATTGCAATATTTAATTAAAAACCTATTGGGGTGCACAAAATCCGCTGTCGTGGCAAACGGAGTACAGACAGCTATTGTTTTAGATACAATACTCGAAAAAAGGTTGTTTTGTATTATAATTGAATTTGTCTATCTTTTACACTTTGATTGATATAAAAATGTAAAAGTGTTTTTTTCCAAGCTTTTCAATACTTTATTATATATATATATAATTCAAATATCATCAGTCTATGTACATTTTCCTAAATAACATACAAATTAATTAATCCTTAGTAAATTTACTAACTATAGTTGATTGAATTTTAAAATATTTATTTTATTTACTGTGTTGTTACAGTCAAATAGGTATGTAATAAATAAATATTTGAAATGTCCTTAATTTCTATAATCTCATAGTGTATGTAGATTAAGAATAATTAAGATGTATCATTAGGTAGAGTACGAAAATTATCCATTTTTCCTCGCGTGTGGTCAGAGATTTATTATTTTACTCAACTCCTGTCTCATTTTTTGTCACTTCTCACCCGTATCATTTTTTTCTGCCCTCCATCTATATAATGTATAGAGGTGTATGTGTATATTCTCTTTCTTTCTATGTGTTTCTCTATTTTTTAATGATGCCGAAATATATCGCTCCCATGCTTAATGAAACGGACCATCTTCATTTCTTTTTCCCTCACCGTCGAGGGTGTATATATAAATTGGGGTCGTGAATTAAATGGATTTTTATATCCAGGGGAGGACCGATAAAAACTGTGAGCGAAGAAAGGGTGGGGATAGTGTATTTTATTCCAGATGCTTAATGTTGCGGATAGGGACCGAGCAATTAAGTGAACCGTGTGGATGATGGGAAATCCAGAGCATTACACCTTGATTCCCATTGCAATAACCGGAACAGCACATGGAGTTTTCCCCGCACACCACTCATCAGCTTATTATCGCATAAATTTACATATTTCTATTGCACGCCTCTGAAACTTTGGACTCTTTTCTTTCTTTCATTCCTTCTTTTTTTAAAAATATTTTTTGTTTAATTAATCTATATAGTATTAATTACTGTTGGTTTTTTCTTCCCTGTATTTTTTTTCTTTTTAACTTGCCCAAATTATTTGTTGAAACTTGGCCAATAATCTGAAATATTGATCAATCATAAAAAAAACAGAAGTTAATGAAAAAAATGGTTGTTAGACAGTTGTTTGATTTATCTACTTTTATTCAAACACGCCCAAACAAAATTTCCTTTAATAAAGGAGGTTATTTTAAATAGTTTCCTTGACATAACGAGCTTATTGTGTAAATGAAAAATAAATATTACACTAAAAATGAAAAAAAAAATCATAGAACTATTGAAGAAAATTTAAAATAACACGGGTATAACATTATTAGTATTTAATTAATCTATTTTTAAATTAAAAACAATTTTATTTTTAATTTTTTTGAAGGATAAACGTTTAATAAAAATGTTAGCTTCCAACTTAAATTAACTTTGTATTAAATTCTTTAAACAGTGAAAACTAAATGGAAACTCATATCTATTCAATATTTATAGGTAATTAAATTAAAATACTTATATACTTATTCTACTTCAGTCGTCTTCAGATATTGAAATTAATAATATAAGTTTTCATTAAGTTTGATATTGATTTATCAATCAATTGTAGGTATAAGAGTAAAAAAATATGGATGCTATAAAATTATAGAAATGTAGGTATCTTAATTTGTAAAAGTTCGATGAAAGTAAATTGGTTTCAAAATAATTACATTTATTATTATATATTTTATTTCGTCGCAAAATATTTTAAGAACTATTAAATTGAATTAAATAATTTGTTGTTCACCTCTCAAATATGCATATATGCATCGTAAATGTTTTTTTGAAAATATCTTAAATAGAAAAAAATTATAAATTATTAAAGCCTTCATGTGACATTTTTTTTTATATTTGGCATCACGTTCCTCTTGCAGCTTTCGAATTAGGTGTGTCCCATGATACTCTCCATCATCTTTAAAATTATCATATATGCTATTCGCTACTAACTTAACTATATTCCCAATAAACGCGTATTTTTTTTTTTTAAATTAATACCATTGTAACTGTGCTCATATTTAAAAATGTTAATACAATGTTATCCTGTTTGGTGAATAAACCGAAATTAGTTTTATACCTAGGTACGTACTGTATGCATTTTTGTGTTCGACGTTAATTTGTGTAACTATTTGTCATTCCGAGAGGTTTATGTTTTATTAGTAAGCATTTTATATTTTACTACAACTTTTTTTTTATTCCAATGAATTTTCTATTTAAATCAATATTGCACTAAAATGACATTTTTTTGTAGAGACGTAAATCACTGTTTGTTGCTTATTAACACTTTTAACCGGTAAATACTCAAATTCACTAAACAAAATAAAGTGGCTTAAACTTGAAAAAAATAATATTTTTTATTTATTCATCACGTTTCAGAAAAAAAATACACTAGGTACCAGGTACCTAGTGTATTTTTTTCTGCGATTATAACGAACGTAATATAACATTATTTTTTTTTCATATTTATATAGGTAAATTAGGTTATAATTATAAATTAGGCTTTTGAATACTTTGAACGTGTATAACTTAATCATTGGATGGTTAAAAAAAACTAGATATAAAATCCCTGGAGTGTGTTACAAAATTGTGATTAAAACTTTTAGCAGGTCCTGTTAATATTTAAATAATTTATACTTAAGTTGTATCATTTATCAAACGACCTAAACAAATTGTATTATCTATATAAGGTATCTTTTCTGATGTAAATGTATTTGTTTTTTAGTTATGTTTCATTTCTATATTCAATAGAGTCTTATACACATAGTATTTTAATTCGTAACAAAAACGAATTCTCGAAAGAGTTTTAAAAATTGATTCCATGTCAATCGATTATCTACTATATTGTATGCAATATAATATTTTAATCACAATGCTATAAATATATACAGAGTATTGACATATTGTCCTAACTTTCTTTGACTGATGACGGAATGTAATTAAATACTGAAAATTAAAACGTTTCCATGCATTTTATGTACATGGAAAATTGCTATAATGTCGGGTAAAAGTTTCAGCCGTTAAATATAACTATATAAAGGAATCATAAAATAAAGTAAATGAATGAAGATTAAATGTACTACTCGGAAAGTCTGGTTTAAGTGGTTCTTGAAGTGTTCTTTGGTTTGATAAACTTACACCCTGAAATTAAAATCACATTTTAAACGTAAAACATTTATTGTCTGTCATAAAATATTTATTCTACGCTGATTAGTTTCCTTTTGGTCGGGTTTGCTTGCATTTTAATGAATTCAAAATAAACCATAGATTGTTATATTAATTCGCATCCACTTGTATCCTTTTCAATTATTTCTTAATTTATTTCCCAACACGTGCAACATAGTTGGATGTCATTAAAAATAAATATTGTACGTTGCTATTGGTTGATATTAATCACCGTCGTTAAGTATATAGGTTATAAATAGTCATTAGTAAACTTAATTACGTAGATTGATATGTTTAACATTGTATACAGCATAGGTACTTATATTTTTTTTTGTTACTATAATACGAATCATTATTCATTGATAATATGATTCACTAGAATATATATGTATAATACAACATGTAATAAGGGCCTGAAATTCTTATATTCAAAATTTTTTCTTTCATCTAGGAGTCAAGATTGGTCAAATTGATTTAATATATACTAGCCATCTTAAATTTACCATTATTATTTGATGCATAAAGATTATAAATTAATTTAAAAGTACTCATGTATTTCACTTACAAAAACGTATATAAATTTATCTACACTAAAAATCAAAAAAAAATATTATAACCAATAATATAACAGCTCCCAATGGCCATTTTGTCCCAACCGCTTTGTCTTAGGAGAAAAAAATAATACTTTATTCCCTGGTAATAATATATAAGAAAATATCAGTGTAAAACAAGTTAGTTAAAAATAAACTAAATCATATGTAGTTGTCTGAATAACTACAAATTATTTAAATATGAAATTTTCATCCTTCAATATTTGATTATTATAATCATCGTAAGAAACAGATAATTAGTTATTATATAGGTAGATGTTATGAAAACATGAATTCAAAATTGTATAAATATCATAATTTACATAAATTTATGTTAAGAGGTTTCGCGCATATTTTCTGCAGTTATTTAATTTATGTTTGTTTTAACTGCCAATAATCACTAAAACGAATTTCTTCCCCCACAAGGAATCTTCTGATAACATTTTAATGCTAAACTTCTTTAATTATTCGGGCTAAAAAAATGTGTAAATTATTATAACACTTAGATTAATATAATATAACAAATCCAAACTCCCAATTGGACGATTACTCTGATTTATTTTTAGTTATTAAAATTATGTTTATAAATAATGATATTACGCATACTAATATGAAATTTTGATTTATACATACATTTCTATCCAGTGATATTTCTCAAATGTCTACAACTGTAGGTAAGCATAATATCTATAAACTGTTCCGTCAAATTATATTTAGTATAGTAATATTTTGAGAATTATTGTTAAGAGTAGGATTTAGTTATTAACACGCAGTCCAATGCCTGTATATTTTAACCTCAACTGTATCCTAAAATACTTTGACTATAATTATTTATTGGTTTAATATATATGTTTCAGGTAAGTTTAAAACTCGAAATAGTAAAGACGAGTAGAAGACCATTTTATCGAGAAGAAAAAAGGTTTGCTATTTGCTATTTATCATCTTAGTAGATTGAAATAAATCAAAAATTAAGTTAATAGAATTTCTCTTTTTAACAAATGGATTTGTGTAAATAGACTTCTCACAAGGACTCGATAGAACAATCTAAGCACTTTAGTGTAGATCGTTATTTACTCCATAAGTAATGAAATTTAAACAGCAATAGTAACACAATTTGTTTCTTCGCTGTCTTATCAGTTACCTACAAAGTTTGTAAAAATCAATAGGGTTGTATGTATTGCATTACATACTAAGAAATCAGCTATAAACTTCAGACACTAAAACAATCATTTAATTAATTAATTATTTATATTCATCCATCAAATGCATTGTTTATTATCCTTAATGTTTTTTATACTTGATGAAATGCAACTATAATTTATTCATTCTTTTTTTAATTAAAAATATTAAAAAAAATTATAAACGACAAATTACGTAAACAACCAAATTGATTTTTATGGTTTTAAAATGTCAAATATAAATATTTGTTGAAATTAATTTTACCCACACGGTTATATTTGAAATTAATATTTGAATTTTTTACCTGTTTATCATAGAAGTTATTTTAATTGAAAATCTTAAAACCAAATATTCTTTTTATACTTAACCATATAAAAATATTGTATTACAAAACTAACATAACAATCTGTTACACTATATTATAATATATAATACATATATATAGTACCTACCTAATATGAATCTATTACCATTAGATCATTTTTTTTTAACTCGTGGGAAAGTGATCTGTAACAATTCAATAAAATGTACATAGTTTTAAAATAAATAATATTAAATGTTTGTCATTATATACTTTTGTCAAAGTTATGATGTTTAGTTAAGTACCTATTTTACTTAAAATATTATTAGTACATGCCAGCAATAATGGTTTTATTTTGTCTGTAAATAAATAATTCACATAAAAAAATTTGAACAAATGTATGCATAAATGTATTTATGTTTAATTAATTAAATATAATAATTATTATTAATGAAAAAAAATATATTAATCTTTCATATAAGTAATACTACGTAAATTTTATAATTTTATTTTATAAATAAAAATAGGATTTATAAATTATATTTTTGGAAATTATGATACATATAGTATGGATGTGTATGTCAAATACATAACTTTATAAACTTGAAAAATAGAAACCTGGGGAGTTTATCTGCTGATTAAGTAGGTTTTGAGTGTACCTTGTCGGCCATTGAGTAAGACAATGCAATGAATTTGTTAAATTTGAATTCAAGATAAATCATTGCATACGAAAAACGATTCTGAGCGGGAAAAATTTCAGTCTCTATTTTAAGAAATTTTAGGAACTACTAATATTACTATAGTCATTAGGTAACTTTTCCAACAGTATATTCAATAGATTTTGTCAAAAAATGGTCTTGCGAAAATATTTCTGTTTTCCACTGTTTTTTTTTTTTTTTGCTAGTTTTTACTAATTTACCTACTGGTAATTATGTTTTTGATTTGACTGTTGATTCTAACTACATTAATTTTGCTACCAAAAACCCACTCTCGAAGTTGATGATTGAAACATAATATATTTAGCTTCAAACCATGAAAAAATAATTAAAACTCCTTCATTGTAAAACCTATACATACAAAAGTATGTGTTAAATGTACGTTAAACTAATGTTAATTCTGTCCAGCGAACGATAGATCGTGGCCCAAAAAATACACCCAGCCATCGAGACCGGTTCCACTATAGAAGAGTGTACGAGGAGGGGGGTTCGAATCGCCGCTTTCTCTCGTTGGCCAAAGTATTTATTTATAGAATGAAATCGTATACTATAGATATTAGGAAAAATTATATGTTTAATAATTAAAATAAAATAAAAAATATGATTTGACTCATTATAATAAAATTCATTCCTAAATTACAAATTAAAAATAAATTTTCTTGAAGCTAATAAATATATAAAAACTATTATAATATGCTGTAAGTAAATTCATGTCTCATGTAAACCATGATCATTTTTTTTTTATCCTTCAAGTGTATCTGGTCATGACTGAACATTTTTTTGAGAACTTTAGTGTTTCGACATAATAAATATTTAAATATATATCTATATCATTATATCACATTGAGATATAAATTGTACAGCTTAATTATTTTATTATACTGCATTTTTAAATAATTTCATTGTATTTCAACTATTATCTAAAAAAAAAATAATGCATTTATAAAATTGTACCTAATAACAATTAATATTATTAATTTACATTATCTCACTAAACGTATTCATTTTATAATATAGGTACGCACTGTTTACACTTTTGATGTTTAACACTTTGTGATTGTAATATATAGTTTACCATTTTTAGTACGAATATAATATAGTCTTATATTATAATTTATAACTATACTGCAGAGCTATAACCATGAAATATATATGTTATCAACAAACATGTTATATTCCAGCATCAACATAAACCCTGAACAATCTCAAAATAATTCTTCGTAAACTTATCAGTTTCTTATGCTCTTTCTAACCTTGCTCTCATTCAAATAAATCTGAACTTTGAAGACTATCGATAAATTCACAGATAAGAAAACTTTACTTCCGTACAATCTACGTTATGCGTTATGCAGTATAAATAAACGGTTACTACCGTTTTCCCAATTTGCTTTCTAACATTATTATTTAGTTCATATTTTGTTTGTATTGCTAAAATAAGGTTTGTATGTCTCAAAAGTATTATTTTAACACTCGAAAACGCGTATTGATTTTATTTTTCTATTCAGTCAACATAAACAATCAATTATGAGTATAAAGTTTAGTTAACATGAGTTTTCATAAAATACCATTCGGTCTAAAAATAACGTCAATTTTTTTTAATTCAGTTTCAATTTTATAATGCAAATAAAAACTGTTCTCCCCTGCACGGTATTGTTATATTTATTAAATATTATATTTTTTCAGAAATCCTACAACAGCGTCGGGATAGTCGAATTGCACTTATTAGGTACCTAAAAAGAAATGGTCGAATTGCACTTGGGTTCAAAAAAGGTAATGGTCGAACTGTACTCGTTCAAAAAAAAAGGAGTTAACATTTTAGGCCACTATGGACCTTCACTTTTATTATTATAATAATATTTGACGATTTAAAAAATTTAAAAAAAAAATATATATATAATATAACATTATTACTACACAGATTATCAAAATTAACTAAAAGAAAAAAGTTATAATAATGACAACAATAATATTTTATGATTTAATATAATATGTTATAATATGCATTATATATAATATTATTTTAACATAATGGACAATGGTATGTACTATGTATAAAACAATTATTTTTAACTACGCCAATAATTAAAAGCATTGTCAGTTAAAATGCATGATATTTTTGTTGAAATACCTTTTTTGAGCACAAGTGCAGTTCGCCCACTACCTACTTTTTACCCGAGTACAGTTCGACCATTTCCATTTTTAAACCCAAGTGCATTCGACTAAAATAAGTGAAATCGACCATACCCAACAATGTGTTCCTGCAGCATACTGTTTCATATTTCCATACCTATTACCTATCCTAAGACTCTAAGACTAATGTATAATTGATTTTGATCGTTCTTATACAGACGATATTATCAATATAAAACTGGGCGCTCACGAATTTCCACCCATGTGTTTCTTTTTAAAAAGGTTACTAAAATTGCCTGCCAATCTCAAAAATATAATTTACTCGAATTGCCTCCTATTTTAGGTAGTCTTGTAACCCTCTTGTACTGGAATAATCGATTTCTAAACTTACATTACAGGAAATATTAATAATGTAAATTTATTAAAGTTAATATATTATTATAAATATTTATGTAAATAGAAGGTTCCAAAAATGTCAGAATAAAAACTTTTTATTCAGCAATTGAAACTGACTATGCTGAACTAGTGATAATGGACTAATCTTGAGTTGATAATCAGTGATCGAGGAAATTATTGCATTCAACAAATTAATCTGTCTTGGAAATACCATATATCTTAAAAACATTTTTGAACATTGCGGAATGCGGAAATTGATATAATAATCGATACCTAGTATATGCGTACAACTATCGTTGTATTAAATAATAATCTACGTATGCTATGGGAGGCAATTCGAGTAGATCGTTTGGGTATACTCGAATTGCCTCAGAAAACACCCGGAGAACATCCGAGTGAAAAAATGTCACTTCCCTAAATTTGTTAGGCAATTTGAGTATCACTATATAACCATATCGGATAGCTTATGACTTTTGACTTACAAGCTTATGACTCGCATTTAATGGTACATAGTAGCTTAAGAAGAACACAAAACGTATACTGTGTACGATTTAATTGCCAGCATTATTTTCATGACTAGGTAAAAAAAAATCATCGGAAAAAAGTAGGTATTTTAAAATTACTCTTGTGTGTGTATATAGAGAGCCTCAAACAAACAGAACCAATAGATAGATTTGTCGAAATTTAATTTGGTCCTCATGCGTTACGATGAACCTTTATTAGTTTTTCAAGTACCGTGTTCTGTTGTTTTGGTTTCTACGGTTGATTTTTTTCTTTGAAAAAGCTTAGAACAACAAATTGTTCTGATTACAGTTTCATTGGGTTTAAATTACCAGTAAAACTTTTAAGAGTCCAACTCGTATACATTTTATTATATAGGTAGGTATATAGGTAGGTATTATATAGGTATATAATTCTGACAAATCCCCTCAAGTTGAATGCAATCGATTTTCAGGTTTTTTTTTCTATCCCTACCAGCTACGGTATAATAATAGGTATGTTTTATATAAATGTATATGATATATATTGTATAACAATTTTCCCCTTCTTTTTATATTCGAAAATAATGCGAACCGAACCTTGTGGATATCGCTTTTAAAAGCTTGTCGTGTTCGGTCGACAGTGATAAATGAGCTTGTTGTGGTGTTAACATAGGCAGAGCGAGCGAAGAAAAAACCTTACAAAACCTCAGTGTTAAAAGTATAACCAGACTTTGAAATCGAGTTGATGACGGGATGAAGTAGTTATATATATTATATACATGAAAAAAAATTTTAATGAAATTAAATACTATTTTGACAAACTTAAAAAAACAATTTGAAAATTTTATTAATTTTTTAAGCTATTTCACGTTTAAAAAAATTATAATACAATTTATATGATGCCTTAGAAATACATTGGAAATTCCGATATCTTTGCGTTTTATTTTTACTTATTTATTAAATAGGTGTTAAATAAAAGTGAGCTTATAAACACTACTTTTTAAGATTTATAATATAATTATCTGGCTTATCGTATCATAAATTATAAATATTTGTAACTCAGTTATTTTCATTATTTTTTATGAAATTATAAAATAACTATAGTGTTAGTTCATTTCAATCATATATAAACATTAGCTGTAGAGGCCGCAGGTATTTATTTTGTGAAAACAAAAATATCCATAATATATAATATCATAGCTGCTATTGTTGTTACTTATTACAATACATAAGTATTGTTCTAATACCAGTTTCATATAATCTTATAAAGTTTTTGATTACAACCATATAGTGTGAGTCAGGAGTCTTGCTTACAAATTGAGCATAATAAAGTAAAGAACGTTCTGAGTATTCTGAATAATGAATTGTATATTCTTACGAAATTTATTTTAAAAAAACACTCATCCGTAAAACCATCGATATGTTCACGAGAACAATACAATATATAAGCATCCGCGCTATTTTCCACCGATGATGCAATACATTAACAATGTACAATCCTACAATATTACAATAACAATATTTAACCTTTAACCTAATCATATACAAAACAAACTCGATGAAACCTTTATCTATCAATATTTTTTTTTTTCACAAACGTAGCTAGTATTATTTTTTTTTTTTTTTATTGATCCTTAAGCCCGGCATCTATGGTCATTAGCTGTTAGTAGGGTTGTATTGTGGTGGTAAGGTTTTGACTTTTGAAAAGGTGGGTTTTTACACGTGAGTGTTTTACAGAATTTTTGACTGGGCACCCGTAGGTATCTGCCATGCCGGGGGGGGGGGATGGCAGCACTTGTTCTCCGGACACAGTATCACAGTGACTTGCCCAAAGAAAAATGCCACCCGTGACCAAGGAATCGAACCGTTGCTGGCTGCGTCGCAACCGACGCCTTAGACCGCTCGACCACTCCGTCCCCCTGAATATTAATTATTTTCGTCACGCCTACGTGTGAATATGTTCTCTTATTTTAAATTTTACCGAAATTAAATTCTACATCATTATAATATATTATTATAATATGTTACGATAAACATATGAGTTAGATTTATATACTTGACCGTTGTTTCCTCGACTAATTGTTTTGTGAAAAGGCAAAATCACAACCACTGATCAGTGCTAGTAGGGCTGTATAGCAGTGTTACTATTGTTTTCAAATCTATTGTCTGTTTTAGTATTGGTATACATAGCGTGGCATTCAAAATCGGTCCTCTGCAGTTTAAAAATGGGGTGATCTGAGTGGCAAATTGCCACAAGCCATTATTCAATTATACAAACATTCCACGCATTTCTAAACGCATAATTTTTAACAATTTTACACGCAAATAAAATCTAGTTTAATTTTCGTACATTTTTATTATGGAAAAGAATAGTATATTATTGCAATGATTTTTCTTTCACATTTTATATTTATTTTTGTTATTTAATACATTTTTAATTATACCTTACAAAATATATGGCTTTAAAAAAAAGAATTTACTTATCTTGAATACCTACATAAAAATATTTGCTTTTTTTAAATAATATTTTGTATTACCTTACTTTTTAAAACAGATAAGCTTTTCAATTGTAGACTTTCATCATTGGTTTTCTATTCCAAGTACATAGATATCGTTGTTCAAAAAACAAAATTGAAAAGTATATTGGTAAAATTTGATGAAAACGTTCAATCGCTCTACTAGGAATTTAAAGATATATGGAAATAATATTATGATTCCAATAGAACACAATTAGTTGATTTGAAATGCCCGAGAGTTCTAAAAACCGTATAGGTAATTTATTTTCATAATTCAATGTAATGTTTTACACACTTAAATGTATCGATTAGTTACTTGTTAGTGGTAAAATGCATTAAACCGCTCTAAATAATCACTTTTCAATAACAATGTACCAACTTTTACTGAGAAAAAGTTATAAGCTAAGTATAATATGTACAGTGTACACACATAAATTAAACATCGAAAAATATTTTCATCTACTGTAAATACAATCAGTAAATAAGAGAATTTAAATTGCAAGTTTTTATTATTACTACTATTATTAAATATCAGTTTAATCCAGCAATGAATCAATAACTAAATAATAAAAAAAAAACCGTTTATAAATAACACACTAAAAAAAAAATAATTAAAACTACACAAAATGTGCCGCAGCACATTTTCTACCATGAAAGGTTGAAATTCACCTATATTCTTTATGTAAATTTACACAAGAATACTAATTGAAATTTACTCACTTTTACGAGTAAATATATATTATTATTCCCCTTTATTTTGATGTGCGTTTTAATTAAATTACATTTTACCAATATTGTACACCAATTTACATTTAGCAACACATTTCCGTTTATTCTGCTAAATGTTTAACACTACCTATCAAAATGCTTGTATAAAAAAAAATAGTTCACATAGTGTTTAACTGCTTCTTTATTTGATTATATTATTATAGACGCATATTCCTCAATTCCTCATAATTAAAATTTGTTTAATAATTTGAAGAACAAGTAGAGGAAATTTAGATTTAATCCCTTAAAAAATCATATAACATAATATTAAATATTAAAAAATATTTTGAATTTCATAAAATGAATTGGTTATACAAAATAAGACGGACGCATTAAAAAGCTTTTGTTTGCATTACTTTTTAATGATATTGTTATATATTAGTTTATTAGGTATCTAAAAAACAACTGTGAATTCCTATTTAACTAAATTTAAATTAACGAATTTCAGAACAGCATAATTAAACAAGTCATACAAAAAAACACCACAATTGTTAAATAACAGTATGGTAAATCGCTATGTTTATCGTCACTCGTAACAGTTTTGTACGATTATAAAAAATTAAGCAAGTGGATACTATTTGTTTCAACGATAGCCGTGGGGCAAAGTGATTTCCGCAATATTTATTCATGTCGCAATGGCGTTTCTGTTTTATTTATTTTTTCAACAAATCGCAATTGTCGCTTAAAAAATAATTCGATCATAACCGACCGACGGTATTGATAACTATTTTCCGAAGAAAATAACAACAAACCGCAATATAAGTGTATAATCAACCACCTGGGTGCAATTTTTGCAGCCACTGTTGCACTTATCGTATAGCAGGGTTCAATTTCGGTTCGATCGAATTTTCCGTTTCAATCGCGTACAAAATATATATATATATAATTTATACCTTACCTACATGTTATATAACTATTCAGAATCGTCTCACTGATAGAAACGCGAGTTCTCTTGAGCAAAATTCCTATTTGTACGGTCAGGAGAAGGTTGGTGGGCTTTATATAGTATATACCTATATAATATCGTGTATTTATATACGTTCTGTGCTCGTATGATATATCTGAACGTTTGAAATACGTTTTGTTCGGGAAGAATGTTTAATTTAAAATACTACGGAGTACAGGTGGAATATCCCGAACATTTAAAAAATTCAGACTATATGTCCTAACCGTGCATGTAAAAAAAAAATTACACGCTTTCTCTTACAATAGAAAATTTCTAACAACCGTACGGTATACATAATTTCAGATATTCATATTTATATACATATTTATTATAATTAACACGTGTTCATGATATATTTATATACATATGTACACCGGACATTATCAAAATATCGCCGCTTATTGTGTGTATAGGCATGTGTATGTTTTTGAAAGTATTATTTTTTTCCCCCATAATTTAAATTACACACAACACAATATACGTTTTTGAGAAACATTGTTTAATATTTTTCATTATTTACGGGTTTTACTTGAACACTGTAGCTTGTGTAGTGACTCCAAATTATGTCAAAAAAAATTTTCAAAACACATTTTCCGAGAATAATAACTGCGTGTATGGTGATAAAAGAATCACTCTGTAGTCCGTATACGTTATGATAATAATATATACTCTCGAAGGTGTATGTGTCGGCAACGATGGAGTTTTTAATCTAACGCCTTCCTGTTTTGTAAATGTAGAAATAATAAAAGTGGCGCTTCAACCAATTTGGTCGCCAGCTGACACCCGGCCTGGCGCACGCCAAGGCGTTTGAAAAATTTCGCGCTATCTCCGTCGACGCTGTTTTTATTGTTTTGTTTACAGCAGCAGCAGCAGTATATAGCAGCCTTATATAATACGCATTATGTCTTGGACGGTACAAGAAATAAATATGATAAAAAAATAAACCTTACACAAAGACGAAATACGAAAACGTCCCAGCATATTCATCCACGGTATTTATTTAGGTAACTACACATAGGATAATATGATTATTGTTTATGATATATAACTATAGTTATACTATAGTATATACTGCGCAGAATGTTATCATTATTGACTCAGTATATTTATTTTTGAAAAAAAAAATGCAATGTTCTACCTATATTTTTTTTTATTATTTTTAGAATAAAATATGTACTATAGAATTATTTATCGTAATTATATAACTATATTCTTATGGGGGAGGGGGGGTATATAAATTTTCAATTACTGAACGTTTGTCTTTTTTTCTGTTTAAATAATATTTTAAGCGAAAACCCATATTTTTAATGTTTTCAATAGCACACAATTCGACCGGGGTGAGAATGTTTTGCATTAAAACCACATCACTCTGTGAATTATATTTTCATCCGCGGATTATTGCTCGAATTAGGCAAATGTGTTTTCCGTCGTAAAACTGGTCAACGTTTTGGAGCAATTTTCTACCATCGTTTGTATAATATACAGAGCATTGTATTGTTATATTGTTATATTCGCGTGTAGGTACGCTAGTAGATGTCGTCATGTTTTCCGGGTAGGAAGGGCGTTGAGTTAGGAATTTAACCGAAATACGTACATCATGGATTTAAATTATGATTATAATAATTATAAGGTACTATTATTATTACTCATCGTCTTCGTCGTCGTCTACTGAATTTAAGAGACTTTCGTAAGGTTTAACATAATATTTTAGTGGTCCCATTATATTTGGAAGAGCATCCGGTTGTCAATATAGATGCTCTCCGGGTGGCGACGGTTGAATAATATTTATTGGTATCTGCGAAAGAATGGTTGAGTTAGTGACTATAACCGTTAGACCTATGCAAAAACTTTTGCAGTCTGAATGCAGTGTATGAACTTTGGAATGTTATATTATTATAATGACACTATATGACAGGTCGTTTTAATTGTAAAATATTATGTGCATATTTGTTGACGCACTGTTTTAGTATGGATCCAAACTTGATTATATTATACCCAGTATATAAGCAATGTTTTAATTGGATGCATATAGTAACAAGTTAAAATTTAGCCAACTCTTTAGTGGCAATCACTACTATACGGTAAACTTTGCTCTGACTGAAACTATTATCATGGTGTATTATGTATTGTTATTGTTATTAAAATATCACGCATACTATTAATATTCATATTGTAACTATTCAAAACACAATACTATATTATAATAGACGCACGTCTTTTATTCGTTAAAATAATCGTTAGCGCTTCACACAATTTTTTGTTCTATTTTACTGTATACAATTTTGTATATAATATCTATTAACAACTTTACACACTCTGAATGTATTTCATACTATATGATTTAATTAAATTCTTAAATCGTAATCAACAAAAAGTTTTTAAATTTTCATTTTTTTTTTTTTTTTTATTGGTTATGAATTTGTAAAAATTATATTCGCCACGAAGTAAAATCGTACAGTGAATTGACTTAACCGTAAAACGTGGTGAGAATGGGAAATAATACGAGAATAGTAAACCATTTAAATTCACATAACAAATAAAAAGCTATTAATAAACATCGTCGTTCTAATGCAGCGTTCGATATAAGTCAAAAACAGACTTAGATTCGCCAACACAAACGCACCGACGCCGGCGATGCTTCAGCCACCTCCAGTGCGATACTATACACCACCACCGGTTCATTATGCGCCGATATTTTTTTGCTGTGTTAGTAGGGTAGTTTGAATTTCAAAAGAAAAATCGGCAAACTAGGGACGATAAAGTAGGAGAGGGACTTTCGGTTTGCCATTAGCGTTGGTAGCCCGCATATTTTTTTTCTTTCCATGGTTTTTTCCTACCCTTGCTCGGCTGAGGGTCTCAGCCGCGACCGTCTGGCTGTGTCGTGTCATCATTTATATTATCGGACCATAATTTGTTTTGCCCACCCATTTCCACTCCCCTCTATGAGGCACTGCGACACGATCCTCTTCGACCGTAGCTGAAGACAAATTGCCGGATATTAATTCGCTGCTCTCTTTCTCGCTCACTCACTCTCTTTCTCTCTTATCCGGCCGATGGTCTTATCGGGTTTCGACCATTAACATCGTTCGAAAACCGCGCCCGAGGTGATTCTGAGACGCGTCGTCCACTAGAAAGACAAATTTTCGGACATTGTTAGTTATGATATCAATCAATATAATATTTGTTTGCTGTTCGCATAAAGTTTGTAATCAAGGTTCAGATATTATCTCAAAACTGTAGGTAGGGTTTCAGTTTATATACTCAAGTAACATGCATACTTACCAAATCCTCTTCTTTACCTAGAAAATGTAACATATCACTGTCAGAGATCATTATCGTTATGAAGTAATCTGTGTAAGCTAAATAATGTTTAGGGTGATTTATAAAATTACATATCATGATATGTGCTGCAGCCGCCCACATAATTAAACCAACAAATTTTAGTTTTTGCTATTTAATAAATCATTCATTCATTATATTATACCTACATATTTTGTGCATTAAATTAAATTTATAAATGTTTTATATAACTTGGTGGCTTTTCTATGTACAACTTTCTTCAAGAAATTAAACACATAATTTAAACTTTATTTTATGGTTAAGTTATACCGTTTTAAAAGCACTATCTTACATAAATATCCATTTCAGTCTTAATTACTAAGTAAATGTTTAGAGGAAATTTCTCCTCAATTAATCTTTTAAACGTTTGACTAAGATTAGTTAGTTTTTACTAAAAATATATTTAGTCTATAGTATCTTGTAGTTAACTTATATAAAGATCAAAGCTCAAAAATACCAATACCATACGAAATTCCTAACACTTCTATTAATAATATACAAAAATATTATAATATATTATGAAGTATTATAAAAAAAAAAGCGACACGGCTGCTATTTTTGATATAAAATACGTATAAATAACATAGAATATATAGAATATTATTTTGGCACAAATTTCCCTTGTTAATCACCTCGCCATTTATGTTTATTGTTACTTAACATATTGTGTAAGTGTGTAACATATGCTAAATACAATATTACACAGTATCCTATACAAGTGTGTAAACTTCGCTTGATATTCGATACCTACTCTGCATTAATAATGGCCATTTATATGACATTTTCTCAATGCGATTCTTGTTTGATCCTTATATTGATAAAATATAGTCAGTATGATTCGTTACCTGCTTCCGTTACCGTTCCTTTATTATAATGTCCCACCTATAATACGCTTATAAAATAGCGTCCAATGAGAATTCGACAAGGAATTCGGTCCACAATCAAAACCGATAAACGGTTATAGCGATGCCCGTAGCCGTACGCAGACTTTGCCAAAATGGGGGGAGGGATGGTATTTTTGGCAACACAATCCGTGGTCAATTGTTATGTTATTTTTAAAAATAATTTCAAGATAAAACATTGTCTAATATTAATTCTATTTATGTCTAATTTAAATACTATATTTGGAGAGTACAATTTAGCCTATAGGAGGGGTAGCTGCCCATGCTTCCACTCGCACACTTATGGAGATGCCATTTTTGGGGGGCGCTAATATTTTTCGACGTTTAACACGATGGACAAAAAAAAATAATGATGAGAAACCAAAGTAACTGTGAGTATGAAATACACAGTAAATCCTGGGTCGTCGTCGGGTGTTTGGTAGTTAATTAATGTTAATTTCGCGTGACCCACGCGGCTGCCGGTGAGGTGGGACGTGTTTTTTTTTTTTTAATTACCTACGCCCGACCGTTGAGACCTTGCTCGTTAGCCCTTGGGACTCTGCTGGGAACAGATTAAAAAAGTTTTCTCCTTAACAAGTTTGCCCTGTACACCTCTCCACCCTTCCCCAACACACATACCTATACCACAGTCCTGGCCGGCCGGCGTTACACCGGAGAGCATTTTCAAACGACAAGCGATTCGCTAGTTATTTTACTTTTTTACATTTTTTTAACGCTTATCGCACAATGTGAAGAATCAACTCGACAGAAATACTGCTGGAAAGATAGCAAAAGAACCTGTGCACTTTTTTTTATAATTTCAATTTTTTTTTTTTTTTTACTTTTAGAGTTTTTACGGCTGAGTTTTTAATTACGACGGTCATTTCAGAAACTAAGGGTTGCAGTTATTAATGGACTTAGACGTCCTGAAAATATATATGCTATCTGATAGTAAATTCACTCCGCTAAATCTCTATAAATTTACTCCATTTAGACCAATATATATATTTACAGAGTATAATACAAATGCAATGGATTTTATACCCAATGTCTATGACAATACCATCTGAATTTTCATGATAAACTACATTTTTATCAATTAGTTCTCAGAGAGTTTTCAGATAAAAAGTAAAGATTATTATTTAAATATATGTTTATACATTTTTGAAAATATAAATGCTAATCTTCGTTTATGTTTATAAGCGTATCAAGTTTAATATTATTGCATTACTGAATTTATGACTTTTTACGTAATATATCTTTCAGATGTTTTTTCAATTTACTAAACATTTCCATTATAAACATCTTTGAAATGATATTATTATTTCGCTGTAGGGTTGCCATATTTTCGTCAAGCCATACCGGTACGTTATAATAATATATAATACCTCCTACGGAAAACGTACACTGGATCCCTGGTAAACGACAAAATAAAATATTAACAACAGATCAGAAAATAAATCCAACGATTTTTAATCTAAATATTATAACACATTTTATGTTTTATAATTTGGTAGTAAATATAATATGGTCAAAATACTTGAATAAAAATAGGTATAAATTAAGTTGCAAAGACACCTTATATCTATGAATGACCAACTCCATACGGTAGGTACCTACTGTTTGCGGCCTATTCACTTTATCTTCAGATCTCACAAACAAAATCCAATCAAGAAAATAATTGCCTGCAAAGTCGCACTTGTTCATTACCCGATTCATCCTGAGTTTAATCAAAACTATTAAATATTTTTTAGGACATTTAGTCATCAGTATATTTTTCTCGGCTCTGGAATATTATATGCGTTATACAATAGACATTATATCGAACCGGTAGTAGGTTACTCAACCTTGTCATATGAAACTCTTGAAACACAGCTCATTATATTAAAAAAAAAAAGAAGTATAACAAATATACACGTATTACCTAATTAGTACTAACAAAATCATGATCAAACATCAAATGTTATATTAGTTATAAAAGACAATTTAATGAATGTCAAATAAAAAAAATTAATAAACCTTTAAATTCAATGAGTAGGTTTTTTCAATACCCATTCAATAAGTCTTAATATCTATAAAGTTACTTTTGTAACTCTTTGTGTTAATTTTTAAATTAATTATTTAGCATATCTTTTATTGAATTAAAATTGTGAGCTTAGGTATCATTGGTGACAAAAATATAATATATTTAAATATAAATAGCACTCTATTTTAATTTAATACCAATTTTTTATCAAATACTTGTGATAATTATATTGTGGGTTTTTAAAATTACTGACAAAAACATCGTTTCATAATAATTGCATTATAATGCCTTTTTTTTTTTTTTACCTACAGTCATAATTTATTTTATTTATCATGGTATTAAAATTACATTTATTATGAACATATTGATAATCTAGGTATAATCTAAAAACAATACCAAAATAATTAATAACTATTATTATTATTGTTATTAGATAGTATAAATTATTAATCTTGATATGCTGTGAACAATAACTCTAGTAATTTGTATTATTGTTTTGTTTGCATGCATGCCGGTTCCTATATATTTTTTGTTAAATAAATACAAAATTCGTAAAAGCACAATACAAATATTTTTTTAATTCGCAACGTACGTGTATAATATATTTGCCCAGTGCACACATTGTTCGTAGAGCATACACAAATCAGGGCTAATGAAGGCTACGTATATAGTATATATTATTTTATATATTCTACTATACTTAGCTAAAAGTTCAAATTTTACCTTCGTGTACCTATGTATAATCACTGTTGTTTCCTTTTTTTTCTTTTGTTAATATACAATTTGTTCGGTTATAATGTATTACATAATCCGATCGTTATTTTCGAATAAACACAAATGCTATAAATATATTGAAGTGGGACTGCGGAAGTAGGTAAGAAATATAAATGTTTAATTTAGGTCAGGAGTACGTTTTAACGAATTATAGTTACTTTTAATTAGACGTGTGGTGTTAAAATCATTTTTTATACTATTTTAAATTTCACTTAACTGATCTATATCGTCATAATTTTCGTATTTGGTGTCATCCTTTCTTTTTGTTTTGTGTAGGTAATATATATAACACAATTCCTCCTTGCCCTAAACCAAACCGATATTTTTCGTTTTTTATTTTTTATAATAAAAAAAAATTATAATAAATAATAATACTTAGGTACCTTATAGTTTAATTTGGGAATCATTTACAACAAAATTCGTTAATATATTTTTATTTCAAGTTATATTAGACAGCAAGAATTTATAAGAAATATCTATGAAATATAAAATATTAAACAGTTATTTTGGAATTATTAATGTTTACAATATCTTTTTTGTCAATATTTCATTTTGGCTGCATGAAATACTCTTTTTTCAATATTTACAAATTTTTACTTTTTAATCGTATACTAGGTAAAAAGAAAAATCTTCAAAAGCCATGAATTTGTGTAATTTAAAATATTAATGAATAATGGTCCATGAGTCACTGTTTCGATGCACTGTATTGAATTTCCGATTTTTCAATTGAAACGTATAACAAGCAAACTCCAATCATATTATATTTGTTACAAAATTAAAGTATGTCCTAACGTTCATTTTTTTCTTTAGTTTTGATATTATAATCAATAAATTAGAACATTCTTTCACCCTCATAAGATTTTCGACATATTTTAGATGATCAATCGATTCACGTGTATCACCAAAAGAAATCATAAAGATTTATCAACGTCGATACATATCTGCTTTCCTAGAACATAATATATGTTGGACGTTCGTGTTGTGCAGTTGCAAGGTCTTATTGAGGAGAAAAAGCGTCGCTTCAACCTACATAATATTAAGGGTACGTTTCCTAGTGGTAAAGATGAGTGCCGAGATTCTCTTTAAAAAAATTTGTGCGAACACCCATTCATTTTAAATTTGACTATTTACCCTCACAAGTTTTTCTTTTTCTCTCACAATATAATATTTATAATAATAATAAAAAAACTGTTAATGTGATACTAAACATGCACATATTATATTGATAATTTATTTTCAGAAAAAAAATATTGTTGCGCTGTATTTTTATTCTTGGGCTATATATTATTACGTCTATCAATAAAAATATAATTGCCAATTCCTCCTTATTCCAGTCTTAAACCATTATTATCGTGATATATGTTGTTTATATATATATATATATTATATGAAATAACTACAACTGTCACTCATGTTTTTTTTTAATAAGAAACCTGGCGTTTTTCTTGGAAATGTAAAGAGTAAAACACCATAAAGTCTATTTTAGTCACGCTAATGATGTTAATATGTAGTAATCATACATTGCTAGCTTTGTATTCAATACTTGGTATTTTTAAGTGTTCCGTTTTTCTACAAGTGTATTCGGTGACCATGACAACTAACAATACCAACATTTAAAATGGTACAATGAATCAAAAACTGTTATTTTGATTTGTTAAAAAATGTATTGCTTTGAGTATATTGTATCTATACTAGCGTTACCTTTTATCTGTTACCACTTACTGTTGTTCGAATTCAGACGAGTGCCATTACCCGACCACTGACTACATTCTACCGTGCTTTATTAAGGTTCAAAATATACCTACTCGTATTTTATAGTTTTTAATGATTTTATTATTTACGACTAACTAATAAAACAGTGTTAAAGAGTAATGCAAAAATATCATATTTAATCATATAATTTATTGTATTCAGTGCCGTGTTAAAGGGGTAGGGACCATGGGTTAGACGCCCCGGGGCGTCTCAGCTTGGTGGAAATTATAGGGCGTCCGCATATTAATTTAAAAATTATTATAATATTGATTTAAAAAAAATTCTACTGATATCTAACTCTATGGCACCAATGCACGGTTCTAAATTCTTATCACGATTACTCGATATACAGTGATACATCCAGTACCTACCTACTCGATGTATTAATAATATATTATGAGTTATAACTTGAGTTATGACATTTATGAGGTACAACACTAAAATATTTAAATTTATCAATTTATGGGTAGGAATAAGAACAATTTGACTGTGGTTAAAAAAAAAATAGTTTACTCTGAATAATTATTTAAATTTTTCTTTTATAGAATAAATTATAGACTAAACTATACTATACAGCCAACATTTCTGCTCAGGGGCTCTACCCCCATATACTCACTGTTATAGAGGGGCGGAGAGGGAAGCTTTTATAAATGTTTACCCTGGATGTCAAATTGCTTATTACAATGTATCTGTACATGGACAAATGCATAAATAGTTTCAATTTATACGATGAACGAACAAAATTGTGAAACAATATCACTTTTTAATAATGTATTTAAATTTATATAGGTCGAATAAACACAAATAGATTACAATGCATAGTTTTTACGTTTTTACATTAAATGTATACCTATATGTTAGAAAAATTACAATTGTAAATTGCATTAATTAAGTACTGTGCAATTATTAAACAACTAATAAAATACGTGAAGAATAGCATTAAATACCAATAATTTGTTTAAATTAAAATGAAAATACGGCAAATCTAATCTATGAATATATTTTACAACGTTGTCTTATATTTGTTTATTTATTAAATACAGCTTGTGAAGTATTTACTGATTCAAATATTGCAAAAACTTGAATTGTTTTCAAAACGTATACCTACCTATATATTTTAATACGAACAGCAGACAATTTACCGTATCTACACATTGCCGATGGTGTGCGATCATGAATTTTTCTAAATGCACTATGTCGTTTTCCCTAAATTGTATCGCATTCCCGAAGCCCCTTAAATGTAGTATTATTTTTTCTTACACGATCGCAATACTTAAAAAAAAGGTGTCAAGTATCCCATAAAAGGTACCGCAGGGTTTTGAAAACTTGCCAAAAGTGAAAGTAGCCGTTATTCAACTCGTGGGGTATGGGGTAGTAGAAACAAGTGGATACCGAAAGGTATTAAAATAATATAATCTGTCAGATGATGTTGCGTAAAACCAAAAATAATGTGTTACCTACAAGTTACTACAAATAATTGCATTCGATGGTTGTAATAATGTTTCAGTAGAAAAAATAATAGATAACACATATTAACGGATACTACGATAAATGATTGCATGTATACCTATTATAATATAATTATTATGTAAACGTCGTGTCATGAAGACGTTAGTAACACAAACATGTGTGTTTTTACGAGACACGATTGTAAATATTCGCTCAAATCATAAATCAATATTACGATAAACGAGTTGAGGTTTTAATTTCCGGTAAGAATGATGTAAGCACGCGTTTTAAAAATTACATAATAATTTGCTGGTCAAAAATAATATTGCATAGATATAATACCTATATAGGTGTTATAATATTGATGGCAATACAACGTAATATGATACCTATAAATAATAATATATTGATAAAAATATACTATCGCAGAATAATAAAACATCTTCCCTGTTAAGAGTATAATATATTATAATATATTATATTATGTATAGTACCTACAGTGCCTATATTAGTATAAATTATTGTTCTGCACGCCTCGTAGTGGCGATTCGCTATTACTGCGTTGTAAACTTTGGTAATTAAAACGGTTTTTGCGCTCAAATGTAATAACTGACGTCTTACCCAGCCCCGCAACTTATTCATCAAAATATGTTATTAGGTACCTTTTTTAATGTGATGTATGAGGGATTTTCAGTTGTTTTGACGTGTATACCTATTATGATATATGCGTGTCCTTCCAATCTAATTGTGAAATTCCCCGGCTCGGGCAGTCTGTTTCCTTAATTTATGAAGAGATATTTCCAGTATTCGTGGACTGTAGTTTTTGATTTTATTTCAATTCACAAATTCGACATGATTAACAGAATAAAATATTTTAATTCCATGTTTCAAATAACATAGGTACTTATATGAAATAGAATAACAAACCACTTGGTGTAATAGATACCTAATCTATTGTTTAAACACTAATTTTGAATCCTATTAAAAATGTTGTTGTTATTGTTTAAGGATAAAATGTATTGTAAACAAATCAATATGCAATACAATAAATCAAATACATTATTCTTTTAAAGGTTCATATATTATATCATAGCTATATTATCTAGGTATATATTTTAGTGTCGATATTGATGAAATTGATACCTACTCAGATAATCATTATGTCCATTCCATATTTAGTAGTAATATAATAACCAATCAAATCTGGGTGATACTGCTGCTGCAGTGTAGCTACTCATTGCAAGCTTCATGTCGTGTATATTATTTTTTTCTACGTCCATATGCTTATTGTAACTGTTATTACAGATTGTCTGTATTCCAATGTATGTTTAAAAATAATAAACAGAATTACCAACGTGTTCGATATTTCATGTGACTTAGGCTGTTTGATAGTAACAATATATTTTGTATTTCCTTACATTTGTACAATGAGCACAAATGATATTGTGAATTTATATAAAATATAAGAAAAAATTAAATTAAATGAACAAAACTTGATACAGGTGGCTTGTGTGAAGTGGTCATCCATTGATAATAGTTAAAATATAAGATTGAACAAACATTAAAAGAATTTAATTTGCAGTTATAAAATATATACCTAGGTGCGATTACATCTGTGTAACGATCAAAACAATATTCATTATTTTATACAGATCTGTAGCCCGTTGAATTTAAAATGATTTTCTCCAGTACGTATTTAATGTACGCACTTAACCTTTTTGAAGCACAATCATCTTTTGAAGACGGTATCAAAGATATAATAATAACCAGAGGCTGACTATAATACCATTCATGACGTAATGATGAGATTTGAATATTTCTCGTTATGACGATCTACGTAATACAAACAAAGACCATCAGTCGAGTTTAATATTATATCGTGTAAAAATAAAAACGATTGTCTATGATAATCTTTTGTTCGTGTGTTATCTCATGGACTACGTTTTATCTGTTCGATGGACTTGAATATATTATGGTTTCGGTCGAAAAAAATTAAAAATACCTTAACTATACCATTTGTGTCATTTGTTTGGATTATTTTCGTAAACAAAGTGTCAGGTATTATATTTTAAGGCGTCTTTCGCAGTGGTTATTACACAATTATTTAAAATTTGGTAGAATTTACAGAAAAACCAACTATCATATTTTTAACGAGGTATACCAACATAATAATAATACATTCATAATAATATATCCTCAGTAACATTAATTTTTTATAATATTATTATAAAAATGTATGCATAATATTATATAAAATATATTTTGTTAATATACATAACTCATTGATTATAAAACGTATATTGAGTTAAACGTTAATTAAATTAACAAATTATTATATAAAATAAAAAGTATATAGGTACATATCATTGTAATCTTCGCATAAAGTTAGTAACTGATACTCTGAAGTTGTATAATACAAATATTAAAGAAAAATAATTTAATATAGTATATTATTTTTATTTTTTATGACAACCTATAATATTATATTCTTTAATCCAAAACACCAAATTCATTTTTTCAGTTTAGTCACGTGTTTTAAATGTATTATCGTTCGATAGACTTCACTATAGTGTCGTTATTTTTTTCCCCCGGACTACAAACGCATAATTAAAAATACGCAATGAACATCCTGTGGGTTTCACTGGAAAAAAAGGTCCTACCTCGTCTATTGAATAAATATTATGAACTTTTAATACAATTTATCGCCCCCGGGCACTGGTCGTATTTTTCGTAATGCTGTTCCGTCGTCCCTCGTTGCCTGGCAATAATAGTAATTATTATTATCGCACAAGAATAAAAGGCACCTGAGCAGCGGGTCCCCTTCTCTTGTCTACTCGTCCATCGTTACACACATCCACGTATATTGTAATTATATAATATATGTGTCCAATATCATTTGTTTCACATAGTAGGTACATGAATGGTTTGTATTATGCTCTCCTGTATCCATCGTATTATGCTATAGTATAAAATAAAACGTGCACCGACCTGCCCATATTATGACCGTTGAAAATTAGTTTTTTTTTTCATTTTCAAATATTTTTTTATTACTTCTCGTCCACGCCATCGAAGTTTATGATCGAGAGTGGGGTCACAGCTTGATAGTAAATCAACACAGTACACTGAATATTAATAAAAATGAAATTATTGAGATTATAAATATATTTATGCTCGACTAAAGTCCCAATTTTTTTGAAATAAAAATATTATTTATATTTGTTACATTCCAATATGTTTTTATTTTGTATTATTTAAACTTTTATAGTTACACATATTTGCATCATACATTTTACTGAAATAGAACATTTAAAATACCCAATATATAATTACAAACGCATACATAGTGATTCATGTTATATGAAATGTACATAAAATCGTTATTTAGAGTTATTATAATAATTTTGTTGTTCAATAAATCAGACGTATTTAAGTCGATTACTTTACGAACTACAGTTACTCAGGGACATTAAATAATGACTGAGTAATAATAATAACTAAAATAATTAGGCACTGGATTTACTAACCTTGTACCTTCCAGTTTTGCAGAAATTTAAATTTATGTACGATTCGGCTAGGAACCTAAATAATTTTTTTTTTTATATATAATCCTAACTTTCTTATTATTTTTTGAATCCTAAAAACGCATTACACAATAATATATACACTTAGGTACCTACATCATATATTTTATCGATACAAGCCACAATACTTTTCAGATTATTAAATTATATATTGATAGTTACACGATTAGACTCCTTAAACTTGCAGTGTATGCTACAGATGAATAAGATAGGTAAATGAGAAAGGATAGAAAAAAAAGCTTTAAAAGAACTAGGACATTGTTCTTTTTATAATTAAATAGGCAAATATATAATAGATACATTAATCACCATGATAAATCTTATCATTTAGATTTTGATTTTGAGTGGAGCACATGAATTTATTGATTTTACAATTATGTGTGTTTTTTTTTCATCTTAATTTTCCATAACAAGATTTATAAGAATGAAAAAATTGTCCAGTGTGCAGTATAGTTATTAGAGAGTAATATTTAGATTTTCACTTGAGTTTTAGTAAAAATAAAGAAAAACTTCCTATGCAATTAGGTTAGATTAGGGTATAAAAAACGTATGGTTATATATTATAATATATAAATTAAAAAATAATGTCCAAAAAAGTGCATGTGTTGGAAATTTAAATTTTAAAAGCGTTCTGTATATAAACTAAACTTTCTGAAATCGTTTATCGAATTCTTTAATTTATCGTTGAAAAATTTGAAGCATATTATCACATTCTATCTCCCGGTCTCTGTATTCTGCCCTGATTTCGTTTATGATAATGTTTTTTAGGATGTAACGTATAGGAAATAATATTATTAATTAAAAACTTTTGTTTTATAAAGCATAATTATTACATTATAGAACATGAAATATTAAAAAAAAATTAAAGTTAATATAATATAATATTGAACATCATATACCTATATGTTTGTATAATTTCCTGTTCATTTTGTAAAACGAATCTACCTATAGCACTCGTTTGGACGACGTAACCTATTATTTTGTGTTCCCGTGTACCCTATTACATGGTTATGTTTGTATGTTTGTTTGCGTAAAATGCAAATTTGATTTGTGTCCACGTCGGGTGAAATTGAATTTACACTTTGAAATTCCGAGCTTTAGGTATTTCTATGAATAAAATATAATGACCCAAACTAAATTAAAAAAAAATTCAACGAAAAAATAGGAATTTCCAAACCAGAATTTTTCAACGTCTGTTAAACCCTACCATAAATATTTTGATCATTATTGTCACGTCTCCAATCCATTATATAAATCATTATTTGTTATGTCATATAAAAGTCCAAATAATACAAATAAATATTATCTATATTTCCGACCGTATTTATTAGCTTATAATCAAAACAGCTTTTTTTTAAAAGTCATTTGTAACAAATACCGGGAATGTTCTTGTGGGAGACATTGTGGATTATATAATGGATGCACACATAATTGAATGGGGAAAAAGTGTTAAGTTTTAAGTTAAGGATAAAACCATGTCCGGTTGATCCAGTATTGTTCCACTCTGGTAATTCGTGCTTAAGCAAAAGTTTTAATCAGTTCTATAGGACGACTAAGTTCATGCAAATGTGAGTTTTACTTTTCAGTTAACAACCAAATTTGACCTTATCCTCTAAGTAATTACCAATATACAGCATGATTAAATAATATTGCAAATTAACTATTAAGTACTTACATTTTAGTTTTGAATAAAATTATAATTTTAATTTTAACTTTTAATACTATTACTAAATTATACTACCTATTGGTTAGTAGTATAAAATACAAACAAAATGAAAATCCGATAATAATTTCTTTCGATGTCAGTGCTCAGACAATTATTTATCTAATACGTGATGAATTTTGTTATTTATAATAATAATTTTAAAATGAACCACATAAAATACATGAAAAATATTTTGAATAAGTATTGTTTAGATAGGTATTGGAATTTAAATAATAATTATTATTAATCTTGCAAGAATTTCGAGCTCATATTGTGTTAGATTCATTGGCCATAATTTGTACGCTCAATGAAGTGTGAAGTTTGTAATATTATGTTACTATACGTCTTATTAGGTAGTTATTTGAAATATTAATCAATTTAAACGGCAATAACAATTAAGTACTCCACGCTCGTGTTCTAAGAAGTTTATTCTATTTATTTTTATATAACAAATTCGTATATCTACGGTTTTATCGTGAGTCTAATATTGTGTTCTGTAACATTTTAACGATGTGCGTAGGTGTTATGGTAATTCGATTTAATATTTTTTCTTATAACCTCTAATATAGTTTATTATATGGTTTCAGTTTAATAACACTAGAATCTAAAAAAAAAAAAAAAATGTATAAACTTTAAGACTCATAAATTATGATAATCTACTTCGAGGGACTCGCAAAATGTAATGATCCAAATACTTGATTCGGGTGGCAATCGTTTTATTTTTCTGTAAAAAAAGTTTTACCCCAGAATTTCTGCGAGCAGCCGTTCGCCTTTTAATCTGTTAAATTCTTCATATTGGATTAATGCATACGCCAAATGTTGACATGGTCGTAGACATACCTGAACCTGATACCTGGTGTGGTATACAAACGGTGTAATGTTGCATATGCGTGCTTCTCTGTGCAGGCGTTAAGTGATTCGTCGAACTACTGGCCACTGCAATGTATTCCCGGGGACGTAGGTATTTTGTACATGTCATTGGTAAAGTCATAAATTCCACTGTTATCATCGGAAATCGCAAATAATTTAAACGCTGCACGTTCCACGGCAAAAGAAAACCCCTTTTTAACGCGCATAATCGTATTAATATGCGTGGCGGGACGTCGCGTGTGCCATCGTCTCCGTCGGCGCACAGTCGCCAACAACGAAAATATCTGCCAAAAGTCATTGTCTTGAGGGCGTAGGTACGGAGATATCGACGAAACGAGTCGTGCGGTCGTAGGTGTAACGCGGCAGCCGAGGGCACCGTTGGTTAAACATTAATTCGAAACCAGATTTAGAGCGGCTTACAATAAATTACGACGATGTCAGAAACTTTTGAGCCCGGCGAAACGGCCCGGAACTTTGGATATGCTTTACTTATCTGGATCTCTGCAGCAGGAAAACTTGCGTGCTCGTCGGCGGCGGCGGGGAGGGGAGGGGAAAATGAGGAGAGCACGAATAAGACAGAGAAGTTGGTAGATATATACCTACACCGTAAAAACCGGAATTCAGCTGACCCTATTCTTCTACATTATTATTATATACGCACTACCACGCATCATACTGTCGTGTATGTCGCATGAAGTTAGGTGTATGTATATATATATATATATATATATATAAGTTCTCCCGGCCGACAATTTACACGGGTTTTAATGCGAAAACTTCTTTCGTCGGCTCGAAAAGACGGACTGATGTCGTTATCAAGTCCAGTCACAGCAGTTTTCGTCCACAGCGACGGCGGCGGCGGGCCCGTATTATTCCAGATATTGTTTAGTCCGAAGACAGACACTTTATTGGACAACTTTTACGCGTTATTGAAGAATTATATTGTCGTTGGCCTATAATACTATACAACAACTATAATGATGACCATACAAATAATAATACAAAAAATTATGTGGCCGTGGCGCAATCGATTTCGTTCGTTTTTATGTATATGTATATATATACTTAGATTTATACATTCATTTTAATGTGACATGCCGTATATATTAATTTGTACGATAGTGTGGGCGGTTAAATATCACGCTATTAAGGTGAGACAACACGAAAATCAAAATATTTCGTCGGAAGACCCGAGTGTTTATAAAATCGAGGGACATTGCAAGAGAGACTATGAAAATAATATATATATTATATATATATATATACTGCAGAGCGTAACGGAAAGTATAGGTACTGACAGATCTAATAACGTATATGATATTATTATCATTTTTGATTTAAATACTATGATTATTATGACTTTGTATTTAAAAAAAAATGTATACTGATAAGATCAAATGTTATTACTAAGAGTTAGTTTGTCAGTTATTTATGTTACGCTCTGTGTAGAATTTAATATTATAATTATTTATGTAGTTTGACTGTTAAACGTAAATATTATGAAATAATAAATTTCGTATGTACCTATGTCCTATATTACCTATAGGTACTAATATGTTCATAACAAAAAAATGTATATATTTATTTTTCTTCTTGTGTACCTATATTTAATTATATTTCAATTTGCATCTACATAATTAAAAAAATAAAACTTGACATTCTTTTTTTTATTATAAAACTTAAAATTGTATTTCAAACACAATAATAGTAAATAGGATAATGTACATAATAATATTAAATAACGTATGGAAAAAACACATTATGAAGAAAACCATCCATTATTGTATAAAGTATAATCTTCCAGACATAATTTGTGTATTTACTATACTAGTTAATTTAGGTAGCTACGGCCCACGGAACCAACGTATTTGTTGGTGACGTGGAGGTTTATTAGGAAAAGTGCGTAACAATAGATTAGATTTTTGATGGTTCGAACGGTACTGAAGTTTTGAGTGAAACCTCTTGAAATAGATTTTGAATAGTGGGTAAAAAGTATAATAATGTTAATTCTTTATGTTAAGAGTCATTAGTAAAAAACCAGAGGGGCGAAGCTATAGACGACGAGTAATAAACTGGAAGGTTTGGATGGTTCGGTTTTGGGATGGTTTGGTGTACCTCCAGAATTACATATGTGGGGATAGATAGTTTGGATTTAAATATAGGATACGATTTAGATAGTATACGATACGACTTCGTATATCAGACGGTCTTTAAGTATTTTGCGATTACACTTTAGGTCATTTGTTCAGTATATTTTTTCCCAGATATTTTACCTGAGACGTTGCAGGGCTTAGAGCCCAATAAATTGAGAATATAGTTGTTGGAATATGGTTTTGAGTGATTCAGATGTTTCTTGCTTGAATTTATTTGTGTGTGTGTGTGTGTGTGTGTGTGTGTGTGTGTGTGTGTGTGTGTGTGTGTGTTTTTCTATGAATATATTTAATAGTTTAGGTTCATGACGTTTAAGTCCGTTTGCATGTTAAATGATAATGCTGAGAGAGTTTACATTTGCTTGTTTATTTGACATATTTTAGAATTAGTTTGTTTATGACAACAGTGATAAATTAAATCATAGGAGTAATTACTAGCTTTAATTTTGGTAAGAATAAGGAAAATTATGATATTAAAGTATTATCAAGATGGGAATTAAGTATGTATGTTGTGAATATGTTTTTAATTTTTGATAATAGGTGTGAGACATATTATTTGCTGGAAGAATAAATTGAAAATACTTTGGTATCTTTAAAAATTGGATTGAGTGGAGTAAAGGGTGTTTGATCGCTAGAGACTAACCTTTTTAACTCTATAGTTTGTACTAACATTTTTTGTTTTTTTTTTGTAGGCATTGGAACCATTTTGAATTTTTCTTAAGTCTTTATAAACAATACCTATATTGCCATTTACCAGAAAATTTTCTTCACAGAGAGCGTATTTTTGAAGTTGATCTTTAGATTTGGTTCAAGATGAGAATGTGTGGTATTCAGCGCAATGATCTCAAAAGGGAGGATGTGAGCTGTATCTTTTTGAGGGGCCGTACTTATGTCAGTTTAGAAATTGTACTAGTTTGAGTTATTTGATTTTAACTTTGGTATGAAGATTTATTGTTATAATATGGACTAGATATCTGTATCTTTAATGATCCCAGCAGATTCAAGATCTACAAAAAATAGTGGCAGATATTTTTTGTTATACTGTGACGGACAATGGACATTAGCAACTTGACCTACTCAAAAGCCAATTTATTGAATGACGATTCCAAACTCATTTAATAGGATATATAGTTGAATAAGTATTGCACACAACATGAAAAGCTTTATTTTCACATCGTTGGTAAGTGTTGTATTCAGCTTTTTTTCATTGAGATATTTTATAACATCTCTATAAGAATCGGAGTTCTTAGTTAGGATTTTCAAATCGTTAGTGGACGATTTGAATAAGAAATTGTATGCGCCAATAAAGTCGAGAAATTGTTTACAAAGAGCAAAAATTTGAATACCCTATGAACTTAACTGTAATTGGTGGTGCTGATGTTGGGGGTTTTGTCTGCTTGATATTAACGTCGGGGCCACATTTGAAGGATGATTAAATGTATTCTCTACCTCAGTATTGTCATCAACAGTGAGACAGGAATCCTGTCACAGGAGTACTTATTTGTCGTTGAAAATATTCTTTTTTTTACATTAATTGTATAATATTATTTTCGAGTGCTTCGTCAGATGAGAGATTCCTTTCACCAATGGATTTATTTGATTTTGTTACAAAATTTTTCCATTTAAAAAAATTATCGAAAACATCAATTAATCCACTCTGTATGCGACTAGACGAAACGGAGTTTATTTTATTTTTGTTTTTATTGCTATTAGTGCTCACAGCTGTGGTAGAGTTAATAGTATTTATATTGCAGTTCGTTACGTGTTATCTTCATCGCAACTTTAGTCGAAATATAATTATTGTGGGCTGCCGACGGTTATGCCGAGGAGCACGAAACTACAGACCTTTTATCGCAGGTGCCGTAAATACGTGATTATATAATTACTGATTTTTCCAGATTTGGGCTTGAGAAGTTGAAAATATCTAGGTGTTGAAAATAGTAGAATATCCACACCGATTTTCCAATATTTCTGACCCCGTCATCTATTGTTGAGTGGTTTATTATTGTATTTTTTTAATTGAAAACTATTTTCATGAATAAATATTTATACATACGTTGTGGTCAACAGCCACGAAGCGAATGATGATATTATTAAATCATAATCTGTAAACTGTATTGATAATGTTCGTCTCACTTAAATATGACTTGTATACAATTGATTTAAAAATTTATACATATCTACATTAAATTGTTTCTTTTGTATAATATATTAATGAATAATAATAATAATATTGTAATATAATATTTGTAAATTTATAAAAATCCATAGGTAATCGTTTAACAAATGAAGAAAGCTTATTGTTATCTATTGTACTCATCGCTTGTTATAATATTTATTTATAAGTTGATATATTCTAATAATGAACTAAAAAATACGTGTTCTTATATAATAAGCATTAAAATCTTAAATCATTTCTTATTTTATGACTTACGTAATGGGTCATACTTGAATGATTGGTAATCAATTTATTTTGTAGTAAATTTAAAACGAATAGCAAAACTTGTTTGCATTTATTTCCATAATTAGTGGTTTCAGGTTAGTTAGTGAATACTAATTTTTAATGCATATATTAAAGTTTTTACTTTTCAGGACCATGTTATTTGTGATTCAGAAATGTGATTTAAATATAATTTTTAATTTCAAAAACATGCAATTTTAAAAATCTACAAAAAATAATACTATAACTGATGGTTATTGATAATAATATATTGTTTTTTTTAATTGCATTAAAATGTACGATATTCATCTTACATGTAGGTAACACGTATAGACTATATTATTATATAATTATATTAATTCAAAATTGTATAAACATCACGTTAACTTTTGTACATGACTACAACACTCATTAATGTTTATAATCATTAAGATTTACGAATTATAAATACTTTTTACTTTCCGTTTTATCATTTATATGTACCTATATATAGGAAATTATTAAATTTTATGAAAATCATTTTTGTAAAGTCGATTCTTTATAAATTTGGCTTTTTACTAATAAAAATAGATATCATTGTTGCTTAGGCTGGTACTGCTTATGTGAAATTACAGATTATAGTATAAAAGCATTTTTTAAAGCTTGTCTATTAATTTAAATTATACGAACATTATTGAATTGTCCCGCTGCTAAAAACTTTCAATGTGACTCTAATATTCAAATAGCATCCACTTTCGTTAATTGGCTAAATTGAGGCGACTTTCTGTGCTCGTAATGACATGCAAATTGACTGAAGAAGACGAAGCATCACGTTTCTGTCTTTATAGAAATTACTTTGCTCGCAGATGTCTAACTGGAACAAGCTTCTTCTTCTTTGTATATTATGTATGCGTGTGTGTATGTATGTGTCGATCGCGGTGCGAAATGCGTCTTTCCTAGTCCCATATATGTTAACTCAATTTTTCTGATTTATATTACCATTCCGTTTCCATTATTTTCAAATACTCCTACAATATACTACTTTAAAAGTATAATTCTCGTTTAAGTTGAAATTCGATCAATTAAAAGTGAAGGCATTTTAGATAAAATTCACTTTGAAGAGTATTTCTTTCACGATAATAATAATTTCTGTTTAAAAATTACCGTTCCAGCCAATAAGTATAATCTAACATCTTATCCAACATACAAACACGTAGTTTAAGGAATTAAAATAAATTACGTCCGGCAGTTTAGCGTGTGTTTTTCCCATGTGTGTATTTTAAGGTGCTCTTTTCTTTTTATACTTAGCGCGACCCTACCTGGTCGTTGGTTATTGTATAATAATGTACAAGTGTAACATAATAAATACAAATTATTATTATTATAATAATATACTCATAACATTTAAACAAAAATCAATCTGTACTATAGATAGCTTTTAAATTCCTATATAGTAACTATAACTGTTATTCTACTGCTTCAAAATAATGTAAACATTCCAGTTTTTTAAGTACTGAATATATTTACATTAACATTTTAATCAAAATCGAAAATGATAAAAACTTATTTCATATAAGGTCATACCTTTTTCAATGCCGAAAAGGGTACGAAATTTATTCATCGCTAGTCTTCGGGGATGCTTAACCCTTTATATCTTTATAGTTTTTTCAAAAGTTGAAACTTTTTGAAAGATTATTTTCAGCTAGTTTTTTTTTAAACAAATAATATTAACTCAAAAAAACAGTACCTATTTACGTCATTAGTCAAAAAACCATTTATCTACCTTGTTCCTGGAGCCTTACAGAACTGTCTATTTAGTATTAACTCTTTCACTGTTATTATGGTACCTAAAGTAAGGAGAGTGATTGTATTGTATTTGAATTTAGTTAATTGACCGCAAATAAATTGATGTTCTATAATTTATTTGTTCTATAGGCAATTATTATTGTCAGCAATTAATAACAACAATAGAATTATTTTTGTTTGAAAACAATTTGAACCTCGATTGGAATAATTCCTCCGAACACTTACTAAATTCTACTTGTATTATTTATTTATGTGGAATATGTATTGTTGTGTGCGTGCTGGTTCGCGTGTGCAGTAGTTTATGTTTTCTGTGGTTGGCCGGGGGGTCAAGTACTCAAGTACAAAAATATGACCAGGAGAACTCTTATTTTTCATGCCCTTGCACATCTTTAGAAACATCGTTTAAACAAGTTCAAATCGAGTTATTACATATTAAATTTCATACTAATATTAACAACCAGAAAAATGTAAAATAACAATGATATTAACTGATAATTTGCATATTGAAAGTCGATTGTTTGGTGTTCTCTGGTGATAAATTAAGATAACTGTTATTAAAGACCTTTCCTCTGTATCTTACAGACTTTTTTACATATTTTCTAAAAACGCTCTATCTCATATATACATGTATGTGTAAGTATGCGTTTGTTTAATTTATAAATTTATGTTATTTATTTTTTTAAAAAAACATTAAGAAACCGTTTCATATATTGTACATACAAATTATGGACTATATGAATTGATTTAGTTTTCTATATTTAGTTTTGTATCTAGTCAAAATACTTGATGAATAACATATTATTCAAAAGTAAAATATAACTAATATAATTTTATTATCTATGGTAGAAGTTTCCCAGTTGTGCTGGTAGTAATATTAAGTCCATATAGAGGTTTAGGCAAAATTCATTTTCAATGAGATATACCGCTAACCTGTGTGATGTTTTCCGAGAAAATATTTTATATTAATCAATTACCTAATTATTGAATTTTACCATATTATCTCTTTTAAAAAAAAGATAAATACAATTCGATTACATTAAAATTTTTAATTATGTACTTTACAATATATTATATACAAATATATATTAGTATTCAGTATCATTTAATGTTCAAAGAGATAATAGAAAGAAATTTGTTCGGTACTTGATTCAACAAGGATAGCATCCACTATCGTGACATCTGCTATAATATATACCTAGAACCTAAGTACTTAATAAAAAGTTACAAATCCAACTATTGATGTGCCTATTACACTTGCTGTATGCTTGCACAGACGACATCATAGAAATTGTATATCAACTGGCCGTGACGATATTATATAGGTACGCATGTTCCCTGGCTTGCATTCGTTTTTATGCAATCGGATTCGTACGATGATTCGGAATCGATATCGCTTGTGCGTTCCTACCAATTATATTAGTATTATCGAGATGAATTACGTACGGTATATGTGCCTATTATACATATCTGCTCGTTACCGGTGACGGCTAAACACTTTGAAAATTATTATAATAGTATATTCATACGACGTGTACCTAATAATGGAATAATATGAATTAAACACGGCAAAAAATGTAAAAATCTTTTTCGCAAAACCAACGTCGTCGCGACCCCGAGAATGAAGTCGACTGCTGCAGCTATTTTCACATTATTAATATAAATCTGGTCGTATAATAATATAATATGATATCACGGCCCGCGTTTTGCAGTAATTGTGACCCCCGCGATCGGCGTCAAGTCGGTGTGGGGTGCAATGTGGGTGGGTGTACTCGCGTATCTAACCCATCAGCTCCTTGTTTATAAATTATACGGCTCGCGTGATTACCGCGCCGCCCGACGACGAGCGTGTATAATGCGTGCGTCCGTGCGGTAACGCTATAATATTATATATTATTATTATATAATATGCACACGATTCCCCGTTTATAACACACCTCCGCCACATTTGTATTCCTGTGTGGGTGCGTGGGTGGTGGGTGTGTGTGTGTGTGTGTGTGTGTGTGTGTGTGTGTGTGTGTGTGTGTGTGTGAGAAATAATATGACGGATATCAATCGATTCGGCAGACAAAAAGCTGTTGTATATATGTATATATATAGCTATATGTAATAATTATATTATATACATACACACATTGTAGGTATATTATACCTATTAGTACCCATATTATTATATACCTTTGAGAATAATTATTTGTATACACATCGATACGTATCCTACTGATAAATTGTTTCAGTGATAATATCGCACAGCAGTGTGTGCGTATATAATATGCGGTAGGTACCTATAGGTATATACATATTATAATGTTATACGGATACCGTGCAGTGGCGTGGTATAGTGTTGGGCGGGTTGTGACTTACAAATGTGGACGTACAATTATTATTTTCGTTGTAAAACATTTCAAAATTTAAATGCTCACCAACCTTGAAAAATGTGCATGACGGTAGCTACCCTATTTTAAAATGTGTTCAACAATGCACAATATAGGACGTCATACGAGTAAGTACATATTATAATTGTTCGTGGGATTTTATAAAAATAATTTTAAAACTTCACAAGTGTGGAGTTCTTTTTAAAAGGAATGATTTTTTTTTAAATCGTAAAACCAAATAAGGTACTTGCATGAAAATCCTAGAAATAAAATAATATAATAATATTCGAATTTAAGATATTTTTTTCGTCTGAATATAGGTAATTGAAAATAGTTATGGACCCGATGAAAAATTACCTATAGCTTTGGATACACTATGTCTTTTATAAAAATTGTAAATGTAAAACTATTATTATTACTATAGACCTTATAATATACTATAATATTTAAGTATAATGTCAATGCACGCACTAAGAAATAATGGACTGGAAACTATATGGTCGGCGGAGGTCGGGGGAAGGCCACCAAAAGGTTCCACCATAGATAAGAATACTGGGTACCCAATATTTTCAGCTCTACCGGTGGTTATATTTGGTTTTACATTTTGTATCTTAGTCCGTGTTTTATACAGATGGCGCTTATAACTCTAGGATCCCATTGGACGGGGGGCACTCGTCTCTTGTACATGCATTCGTAGCCGTGATAAGCTGCTCGTTTTCAGTCCATTATAACTTAGTAGTCCGTGGGTCTATGATCAATTTTTTTTTTTTTTAATGAACCTAAGCCCGTCGACTAAGGTCATGAGCTTTTGTTGGGGATTATGAACTATGTTTGGTAAGGTTGTTACTGTAAGGTGTTGTTACGGTTGTTCCGGTAGGTAAGTAAGAAAACACGTGTATGTGTGGCAAGGTTTTTACTACCTATTACGAACACGGGTGGTCACCCATCCGGGAGTTAGTAGCTGCAGGCTGTACTTACTCTCAATCACATTTCGCGACTGGTCGCAGCCAACGCGCCAGGCCACAGTGGATTATTATGTGTTATAAACATTAAAGTATTTTTAGAACTTAGAAATCGATAGGACACGTCATAGGTATAAAAATGTGATTTGGTTGTTCACGAAATACTCAAGGGGTTCCGTGGCATGAATTTAATTCTATGATGGCCATAAAATGTATAGTGTCGGTAATTGTTTACTATTCCGTAAATATTGATAATTGCGAATGTGGTTGGCACTCTAAGAAATGTTCAGAAGGTTACAGAAACCGTACATCGTTCCCGGGAGTACAAACACGTTAAAACGTATATATTTTTTTTTTTTTTTAATTGAACAGCACTATAATTTTAAATTAAATTAATAATTTAAAATAACGATTTATTTTATTATAGCAACAGTATATTTTGTGGAGAAAAAAAAAACATTAATCATTAAATCAATAGTAAATGTGAATCTTTGCAATATTATATGATTTATCAATATTATAAATGTTCAACCGAATGTTGAAATTGTATGCTCGTGATTCCGTGAATCGAATGTATAAGGACTTATTTAACTTTGATGGATGGTGATGTAGTTACAACACTGCTTCACTGTAACTGAATACTATTTGGCTCACTTGTTATGGCTGCTTATTTGGCCTCCACGTAAATTTTTCTCAGTGAAACCTCGAGCCCATGGGTATGCAGTATTTCTCTATAAATTTAAATTAAATTCTAAACTTTATATCTGCTGTTATAAATGCCCCGTGATCACGTGTATGTTCTCATATGTTTCCACTTTATCAGTTTTAACTTAATGTTTTATAATCGCATCCAAAAGTTACATATTATATTACCATTCTTCTAAATCACTGCACATTTTTATATAATTTAGAGGTCAAACAAAAAATGTACAGACTAAAGCTCTTAGGTTATTATTTTACCTAAAGTATATATTTGATAGTAGTGTTTGCGAATTGGATGTTTCTGCAAGATGTACTCTTTGACATCCATAGTCAATTTAACATAATTATTCAATAGTTTAATTTAATGATTTAGGTTTTTTCATCATAAATAATTTTACAATAAAATAGTTTAATAGTTTTATTTAAATAAAAATTGCAATTTAATTTATTTTTAACTTATAATATTTAACTCGGGCACTATATTCAAACAATTTGAATATATTTCCGAGATACGTAATTTATTTAAATAATGAATGGTAATAACTAATAGTAATTGATTTTTCGAAACTGTTTGGTGTTAATAGGAACGGCCATTCTCAAGAATTCCCTGTAATTTCCTCCAAGTTACGTTCCATAAAATTGCACGACCATAGTTGTGATACAATCAATAAATAAATTATTACAATATAAATTATATAATGCCCTTTACTACCATGCCAGTACTCAATATATTTATCAACTATGACCTATTAATATTTATGGTTGCCTAGATTAAGTTATATTCAGTTCATATTATAACTCATAAGGTTATATAATATGCATATTATATCTTTAATCGTGGTTATAACATAAAAATGGACCTAGTGTCATTTTTTATATAATATTAATTCATACCGTAGCAGAGTAATAACTAATATCTACCTACTTGACGATTTCGTGATAATTTTATTTTATTTTCTGCAAAATGAAACATTTTGAAAAATATTCGTTAAATATGTCAAGAAAATAAATGTCATGAAATAATAAAACACTATATTATATTATGATTGTGTTCACTCTGTAACAGAACGGTTATTAAATTTAATACCTACCTATAATGATATTATAGTCTTAAATACCTCTTCGTCGGTGCAGCTCATACGACGTATATGTATATACCCACGCAGTTGGTTTCGCGTATCTGTCCGTTCAATTTTCAGATGGCCTATGAGCTTAATCTGCTGTGTATCAGTACCAATACAAGAGTACGGCGATATAAACACGCAGTCTTCGACGATGAAACAACAACAAACAGTTATTAATTTCCCAGACCACGCTGTTTGCAGACCGTCGCCGCCTCAGCCTTCGGTATCCAAACACTCCTGTGGAATTATATATATATTATTATATAGTGGCGCTCGATAGGTATAACACAAGTATCATATTAATATATATATTCGAACAGCGACTGTGGCAACGGTTTTATTCCCTCGGCTCCCGACTATTTACCAGAGACGATTATTTGTTGACGAGACTACCGTCTGCTCCGGAATTCGCGGTACAATTTATATATATATATATATATATATATAATATACCTATTTGTGTATACATATATTATATTATTTTATATATATATATATATATGTGTATGTATATTATGTAAACGTGTAAAAGATTTAATAATATTTGCTTGCACGTTATTTGGTCTGCCGAAGAGAAGCTCCCTCGTCCTTTATATATTCGCTTCTATAAATAACCAACAGAAATTAATCCATCGACGATGAAGGCACCGCTCGATTTGTTCTGCTGCAGGTGATGGTATAATAAATTATTATTGTACACTGTTATCATAACAAACATATAGCGATGCTACACCACTAGGTTGCGTGCATAGCACACGGGAGTCATTCTGATTGAAGTTTTGAGTAAACTAACTGGATATACCTCTAAACAGTCGCGTGAAGTTGATTAGTTCTGTTGTTCGACAATAGCAATTCCAGAGTCGGACTGGTCAGGACCGCTAGTCCGCAATTGCGGAAGGGGGCCCTGGCTTAATTATGGTAATTGGGGGCCCCTGATTTTGTACCTGTTAATTATTATTATTATTATTATTATTTATTTATTACGGGCAGTGAGCCCAATATAATGCACAAAAATATATAAATTTAACCTAAGTGGGTGTTACAGTTACCCAACTTTACAAATAGAAATTTTATGGAGACAATAGTAATAATACAAATACATGATATAATATACAGTGATAATAATATTCGTTTAGAGTAAATAGAAATACGAAATAAATATTTTTCTTTTTCAAATCAGGAAACGTATTTTTGTTTACAATCTTGAGACGTTCTCAAAAAATATTAAAAATAATGAAATATGAAAGGAAAAAATATTAAAATAATGACATTATCTTCAAATTTAATAGCTATCTAGTGTCTATATATACAAATATGTTTAAATTGTTTTGAGACAATATGTAGACAAATCGGTATGTCATTCCCTCAAAAATATTATTCTCTATCTTTTTTGTAATAGGTGATTTTACTCTAAGATTACTTAAAAACCTAGAAAAAATGATTCTGCGTAATGCGTTATGCCTATGAAATGGTATGCGTGTGACTTGGTATTATTTCGCATTATAACTGATTTTAACTGAATTATTATATTTTGGATAAGTATTGTACTTGTGCACAGTTTGACACAATTCGAATGTGTGTAAATGCAAATTATGTATACCCATATGTATTGGTTTGGTTAGGTATATCGTATATATCATACATATTATATTTATATCTCATTATACGGCATTGTACACATTACTCACGAAGGAGTGAATTTGGCTTTGTTTTTTTTTTTTGGTGGGGGGGGAGAATGCATAAACAGTAAAAGTAACCATGCCACCCTAAATATCAGCTACTGTTAGTTCGCTCCGGCAATGTGTCAGTATATACATATTTATACTAATGCTCACGCTGCTATAGCTATATGTTTTAGTCTTTACTTGAGTGAGAATTGCCATTTGTGACAAACGACAAAATGCTTTCAATCATGGGTGTGCAAAATGTGCTTAAAAAAATAATGTTTCTGATATTTGTCAAGTATAAAAATAAGTACCTATATTAGATACCTATGTATATTATATTGATTGCCTAATAAAAAAAAATATTAAATTATGACACTTATCATAATATTATATTATATGCTATTGTTCTAAAATTGTTATAATAAAACATTGCAAATAACGATTATAATATGACACTATAATTCCCAACACTGTATAATAAGGTGTACCGCGATCATCGTTGTATCTCAACAGTACCAATACCTATTTCTTTTTCAATTTAGAATCATAAATTTTGTTTGTAAGAAATATTGGTCGGTACTCAAAAGCCCCATAAATTAATTATTTTAAAATATCTATCCATCTCCTTATTGATATCTACTTAAAAAAAAATACTCTCAATCCAATTACTTTTACAAGCAATTTTTCAGTGGTCCATCTGCTGATAAATCGTCAATAATCATCGTTTACAATCTTTAAATAATATATACAATTCAGTACTATTTGAATCAATTTAGTTTAAAATAAATTTCAAAGCCAGCAAGTGGAACCTGTATCCGCTCTTAACTTTCCCTTAAATGTGGCATAATGTATTGGACCATTATTAATTGTCAAAAGTTTATAAAGAAATGTAATTGATATTGCTATTATTTCCTATTCCATCGTTGTCGAGGACAGTCATTAAAACCCATTATTGGTACTCCATTGTTTAAGTACTACCGTACTAGTCAAATATTTGTCGATACGAGTTTCAATTGTTTAATAACAGTCTCTAAAAATATATTATGTTTAAGGTTTTATAACAGTTTTTAAAATACATTTTTACAGTCCTTCATCAGAATTATATAATATAATATAACGCTGATTAAACATAATATTATTATCTACTGATATCTTATTAAATTATCTCTACACCAAAACCGTTAAAAATTGATATTAGGTAAATGGAATTCGACCAAATCTATGACAAGCTAACTATATTTTCATTGTTTAATCATTCTAAATTTCAATAGTCAATACAATGTTGATTTTTAGTGTTATTTATTTTATTTAACCCAAATATATTGTATCATTTTAATCAACAGTGTATATAATGCGACGTTATGTATATTATTATGACTTGAATCAACATTAAAACTAATACGCACACAAATCAAACACAATAGTGACATTTAATTGGTTTTTATGCACTGTTGGTAGAGGATGAAAGGAGGGGTGGGTGCTTAGTTCAGTCGTTTTAGAATTATTGAAACTCTGCATTATAAATTATTCCTTTGAGTTATTTGTGATTACATAAAATATGGTTATGTAATCTTATACTGTGGTAGGTATGTGTATTAGATTGTTATTGGTTGTGTTAATTTTTTTTTAAAGTATTGTATATATTGAATGGAACCAGTGAATTGATCTATTTTATGATATTTGACATATTTGTTATTATGCTCATAGTGACTATCATGGAGTCGGAAAGTACGCACTGAATATATTATATTCTCTTTGCGGTCCATCGTGATTTACTTAATTATTTAGAATTCGATTTTTTTAAGACACTTTGATATTTAACAGACAAAAAAACATGATAAGTAATTTTTTTATCTATTTCGATTTATTTAATAATATACGTGTCCGACAGATCAGTAAAGGTCATTCAGAAGACCGTCATCAATCATCGAGTTGTCTTAACAATTTGTGCCTTACTGCTGTCGACATTTCTTTCCCATTTATCTTTATGTTCAATTTTTACTCTTCGATTAACACTAAGCTGTTATATTCTACTTACATTATCTAATTAAAATTATACATATTTAGTTCAATCGATTATGAAGTAAGTACAAATTTTGTGTATACAAAATTAATAAATACGTGTTAAGTTATTATAAAATTTATACTTTTTTAATACAAATCAACAAATATATTAAGTACAATTATTGATAATTTTTATTATTATATGAGGGACGAAATACAAATCTAATAAAATTGAAAATAATATGATAGTCTTTTTTCAACTAGGTATTAAAAAAATTGAATTAACTACAAACAATTTTTAAATATAAACTAAATAGAAAAAAAGTTGCTCTGCTGTACAGTAGATTACAAGTGGGTCACTGTATAATGGATGGTATTAAAGTTGAATTCAATGATATATCATATATAACATTTTTACGAATTCTTAACTCAAAATAATTTGCTAATTTTCGTGATTTTTCCATATTTTGTCAATTTTTGAACTTTAAATGCTTATAAAAAAAAAAAAAAACTGTTTCTAAGGATTTTTAATATTTTTCATTTACCTTTGAAACAATATACTAGGAGCCTTCTATTAAATTGTCAAGCTTTTTTAACCAACAAATAAGATTTTATTGATATTTCTAGAAAAAAAACTAAAAAAAAAAAATGGAAAATGAAAATGTTCTAAGCAGTTAAAAACAAATCATAATATTTTGATTAGAATTCGTGTATAGAAAATGCAAATATAAACAACCAGTGATAATTTCATGTATATACGTTCATTTGTTTTAGAGTTAGGTACACCAAAAACCAAAATTGATTTTTTGGAAAACCGATTTTGTGTAAAAATTTCTTGTTTTTCCTTAATTTTTATGTTGTTTTTCCCGGCGCTTATGAAAACTATTGGGAATTTTAAAATTTGACCTCCCAAATACACCAACTAGATTCACTTTCCCATCGAACAGGATACTGCTGAAGAAAACCGAAGCAGTTTTACAGCCCCAAACCGTGATGACAGACACAAAAAAAAATAAATAAATAAAAGCACACATCATTGTAAAATCAATACATTCATCGTTCCACTCAGAAACTAAAATGTAGTAATGATAAAATATTTAAAAGACGTGATATAATATGGAAATTAAGTAAAATGACATTTTATAATATTACAAATACCTATGATGACAAATAAGATCAATTGTAATGTTAAATACTTGGTCAACATATTGTTGATACATTATTAATTACTGTGAACACTGTAGTGATTACTTAATTGTATTAATTTAAGTATACTTCTATAATATAAACTATAATATAAACATTATATCGTTACATCTAACCCATATTTTATTATTATGTTTAAAACTGATGTGTAATGGGCTTGAGACTTGAGTCTTAGATTTACCATGATGTCAAATCACAGAATTAAGAGCATATGATTTGCCATCGACCTTAATTGCTGCCACGGGTAATGGATTAATCACCAGATTGCTTATTTTATTTTATTAATGTTCCAAGTTTTCAGCATAATAATATAATACCGTCGCGCTGGATCACGAATTCACTAAACAATCACAGTCGTTGAGTCGTCAGCTCGATTTAAGAAAGTACCTATAATCTATATATTATCTCGCTGGTCGTCACTCGTCAGCAATACACGAAATGGTATAACGGTAAATGGTTGCCGGCATAGATAAGACCCGGGTCGCAATCGCCAATCGTCGTACGTCGTCGCCGCCGCCGCTGCTGCGATGAGAGTAGTGTGAATGGTCGGGGGATATTTACGATATTTTCGTTCCCCAACCCACCGCTTATCATTCCCCACTGTTCCGTACGCAAAATCGGTCTTTAAAGTACTTGAACATTTTTGCTTATAACTTATAAACTATCCAACCAATCTGCTAGCGAGTTCCTTTGTTCCCATCTGCATAATATTTCTGATCGATTGATACCTCATAAGACTTTATATGTTCAGCCGTTTGCCCTGTAGAGCTTGGCAAAGAATTGACATAAATTAGGACGATTTTTCAATGTTAAAACTCGGTTTCCTGTTATTATACGTTAGTGGCTATTTTTTTTTACTTAGCTTACTACCGTCGCGCTGGATAATTATTAATTATTATAATACACTGCATAGTGAAAACCAATCCTGTAAATTGTATAGTTTCGGTCGATGTAGAGTCCCACTGGGAACCATTTGATGCGATATGCCGATATTTGTTAATTCCACGAATGCATCATATTCTACCCAATAATACTCGCGGTGATGGATTTCGAACAACTATACGCTTCGCCCTCGGGTGAACGATACTGGGAATGGTCATCAGTATACGTCGTCGTGTGTGTGCATATTATTGTATAGAATGTATATTATTCAACGACTTGTTTTCACCGCGAACGGTCAGTCGGTCGGTCGATCGGTCAGTTATGTTTGATCCTCGCACGTTACAGCGCTGCAAAGAGAGAGTGAGAGAGAGAGAGAAAACCTTTTGTTAATGGAATTACTAAGTAACAGTCATCCCTCCCTCGTACAAAGAGAGAAACACACTGCAGTCGGTTTCCCGCTGCTGTCCATTTGTACAGTAAACATTCATCGCCGCCGACCACCGTGTAAAATGGTCTTCGTTTTATCACCGCTGTGCTGTTGTGTGTTGACGGTTGTTGGCGGCGAACAAACACTGCATTTTGAATGAGAGAGGGCACGCGTGTGTGTTGTACTTGTATAGCAGGGGTGGGTCGTGTGTGCGAGTGGATGTTCTTAATGTTCATCAGAAGTCATCAGGTGAAGGCTGCGTCGTGTCAACCCCGTTACGCTAAATCCTTTTGCGAAAATTCGTCGTCGCTTATAATTGAATCAAACGCTATTATATCCGTGTATATACACTCTCTCGAGAGCTCACGAAAATCAATTTTATGACACGCCCTATTTGCATCACAATAATGAAATTAACACTAAATCCACTTGCGATAGATGTTAAACAATAATGCGTGGTCCTGAGATAAACATATTATATCGTACACAAGTTTAATGGACCGATTTTTGATGTACATTTCACGAGGGCTATCGCTAGCGCCACTGTTCACAACTAAAGTCTATTATAACGTCAATATTCTTATATATTGATTTACACACATAATATCCAATATTCAGTATATCAATACAATTATCTAGTTTTTTTATCATTAAATATTTTTGTGAAATTAAAATATTATGACAGTTAATTTTGGGTGATAAGTGACAACCATTATTTAATGGTGGATATTAAAATTCTTATTTTTAGAAATATTCAAATTTTTAACACTTACTATAAGCACAACAATTATTATTTTAAAAATTATCATTTCTCGATTTTCACTATACATTGGAGGTAGAACTATAAATATTTAAATCTATTTTAATTTTTACTATTTTAATATAACTTCAAAATTCGAATAATTGAGCAAGACCTAGTTCCTATTTCATTACTCTGAAAGTTAATAATTTGGTAAATTGTTCACAAGAAATGTATTCTCTATAAACAACATAATGTTCACCTTATGAGATATTTCGTTTTATTAAAAAAAAAATCATTTAGTAAAAAGGTGTCGTTAAATTTAAACATACCTACTAACTATTTGCCTAATTCGATTTTAAATTGATATTTCTTAAATTATTTTGTTATCAAAATGATTGAATAACCATAATGAATATATGAGCACTAATTTAGAAAACCATAACGAATACAATTATATAGAACTGAATACGCTCATGCAACTAAATAAACTATGTACCTACCTATACTTATGCTTTTTGATTTATGAACATAATGATATTCAAACAAGAATTAAGTTTAAATCAGACAAAATATGTGTTTTTTTGTTGTTTGAATATTTTTTTTCTTTGAAAACTATTTCAGAATTCGGATATTTAAGTAGGTACTCCACTTTTTTAATATTTATAAAACACGATTTAAATGTATCATAAATGAACAGTATATTTATCTGTCACAGTTATAACTTGACTTATTTAAATTTAAAATGTTGATAGTGGTAATATGAAATACACATAATTCTCAGAGGGAAGAGGGAAAAATCGCATTTGCTCCGTAAAATTTTCTCTATTGCGAGTCAAAGTTTTTGTTTTTAAATTGTCAGATTGTGAAAATCTAAATCCAGTTCTCGCGCTACACCATAAATAATTGTTACCCAAGAAATGTTCACAATTTACAAGTCTCGAGTATATCCAAAAAATCCTAAATTTATTGCTGTTTATTTTTTTTTTTTTTTTTTGCACCGCCTCCGCGCAATTCCTCAACCGCTATATTGTGGTGAGGATTGAAAAAAAAAAGGCAACGGATAAAAACTGAACCTATTCTTTTAAACTGGCGAATCCCTAGCGATAAATCTGATGTGAAAATAAAACAAAAGTCGGATTTCTCGCTTGGCTATTTTGCATAAGACCCGGGGGACTGAGACGCAGGTGTTGAAACCTGACCGTGGCGTGGCTATGAAGTAGTTATATTGTACAGTAAAAGATGCAGTTTTAAGCTTTCATCGAATACACCTACTGCTATAGTATATAATATTTTATGCGAGGTAAATACAAATTGTGTATTTTTTTTTATGAGCGTAGGTATATTGCTTATACTATCGACATCCGCTAAGAACGTTTCTAAAAACTAAATGTGTTGCTTTCTAATAAAAAAAAAATAATATATATTGAATGGAATAATTATCTTTTATATTGTGTGTATTTTATTTATTTATCCTCAAAAGTCTATCAACTTAAAACTAATATTAGCTGCATAATTACAATTTATATTTCCATTTGAACTTCATCATCAATATAAAATAATGTGTAAATACCATTTACTTGTATGGGATTATATTTAATAGGCATACATTATTTCACAAACATGTACGTACGAAAGTATGATATTATTAATCTTAAAAAATGTTGATATAAGCGTGTACATGAATATTTTTAATATAATAACAACGTTAAGTAGGGTGAACGTCTGTCGAGTTTTTGATAAACGGTTATTTTGCTTTAAATATCAGGTTCGTATTTGTAATTCTATATTCTATATTAAAGTAATTTAATATAATTTACACTAGGTAGTAAATATTATTATTATTAACTTCACACCATGGTTATACGCGGTTGTGACGTATTTATATCGGAAAAGTTTACATACATCTGCCTCTAAACTCAATGTATATAATCTCAGAGGGTCGCCATCTCATGACAGCGCATCTTGAAACCTTGTATAAACCGGATGTTGACTGAAAACTCATAGATGAGCACCGCCCACATGACCCCCATAATACCCGCAATGACAATGAAGACGAAACTTTAGATCCAAGTCTCGGTCCATACCCTTTCTCTTAGTTAACAATGGGTCATTTAGGAAGGGAATTTTTTCCCCCGAGCAAGGAATGTTTAAGCGCTTGTTTTTGGAATTAACCCTCGACGTTTCTAAACTTTTGTCGTTTCTCTAAAATTTCCCATTTCACTCGACAACGTACACATCGGAGTGAGCAAAATATACGTCGCACACAAACACACACCAGCTCGGTGATATGTTTGTCAGCATTGTAGTCCATGTGTAAAATCCGGTTTAAATAGTCCCAACAGATTTAAACTTTAGCCCGTCAATTAGCGACTTAGCCACCCCCGCTTCTTACTTATTATTTTATTAATTTAAGACGAATTTCGTTGGAATTGCTTAGTATTTTATCACAAAATAAACTAACTTTGTTTATATATTTTTTTTCAAACCAAATTATTTTCTCAGATTATGTGTTCCCGTAGGGCAGAAATCACTAATTTATATGATTATATGAATGTACTATCATTTTATTCGTGTTTCGTTAGTAAACGGTCAAGTTTAAAATATGACTTTTTATACTTTCAACAAAACTTGTGTTCAAATTTATATTCATCCATTCGAAATGCAAATGTTCATATATTAATTAATAATCAGTGACCATAAACAGTTGCTAATTATACAGATCATTCAAAAACTTTCC